>PVJI01004468.1:0-60318 GCA_004026765.1 Micronycteris hirsuta | reverse complement strand
TCAACAGGGGAGTGGGAGGGGGAGAGAGGGGGAAAACATGCAGAGAATAAGTAGCATAAACGGTAGGTAGAAAACAGACAGGGGGAGGTTAAGAATAGTATAGGAAATGTAGAAGACAAAGAACTTATGTGTATGACCTATGGACAAAAACTAAAGGGCGGGGAATGGGGGACCGTGGAGGGGAAGAAAAGGGGGAAAATGGGACAACTGTAATAGCATAATCAATAAAATATATTTTTAAAAAATGAAGGAAATTCTGACATATGCTACATCATGGATGAATCTTGAGGACATTATGCTGAATGAAATAAGCCAGTCATGAAAAGACAAATACTGTATGATACTACTTACATGAAGTTCCTAGAGTAGTCAGGCTCACAGAGACAGAAAGTAGATTGGTGGTTACCAGGGACTGGGGGGAGAGAAAAATGGGGAGATATTGTTTAATGAGTATTGAGTTTTAGTTTTGCAGGATGGAAAGGGTTTTGGAGATCTGTTGCACAACATGAGAATGTACTTAACATTACTGAATTGTACACTTAAAGATGGTTAAGATGGTACATTTTATGTTATATGCTTTTTACCATATTAAAAAAATAAGATACTCTTTCTATCTTCTCTGGCCAGTCTAGCAAGGAAGAACTCTGCCTTTTCAGGACCCCTAATAATGCTCGCATTTTCTATGACCAGGCCCCCAAACGGACCTGTTACCTTTTTATGTGTTCACAGTTAAGCTTCCCTTGGAACAAGTTCTTTGAAGGCAGGGATACAATGTTTACCTCTTTGTTTCCCTCTCTTTGTTAGCACTGAACACAGTTCCTCAAGCACAAGAGCAGCCCAATTAATCCTGCTGACTGAACCATCACTCCCCTTGGTGAGCTCTGGCCTGTGGGCAGGAGGGCTATGGGTAGAGCAGAGAGCAAAGCCAGAGGAGAAGGGTGGAAGGCAGTGCCCGGGGCTGTGTGTGGCCCCCTCGCTGCCTAGGGGCTGTCCAGCAGCTCGGTGCACTCCGGCGGAACCTGCTGTGCTCACGCACTGCTTTGTGTGCGCACACGGATGATGAGCCATGTGGAGTGGGGAGGCCATGGATTCCTAGTCTTCAGTTAGAGTTAGACCTAAGCAAATGGTGTTTTGGACAATTTCAGAGGTTTTAGAGTAAAAAATGTCAGAAGGCCTTAACCTGAACTACCCTGCCATGTACCGAATTCTACTTTTCTTTAGAATTCCCAGAGAAGCAGATTTGCAACTCTCCTCATGAACACAGATCAGCGTTTTCCACGTCCTGCCTCTGCCAGAAGTCTGTCCCGACCTCCCCGCTCCAGCTGCCCACCGCGCGTGCACTCCTCCGCGGAAGGGGAGCCGGCGCCCCCTGGCACCGTGTGCCTCGTGGGCGCTCTCAAAGACTGGATTCTAACGGAGCGAAGGTGCCTGACAGGAGCTACCTGTGATTCCCTCTCAGTGCGGTGGTTCCTCTGCTAAATTAATTGTCTAGTTCTCTTGAAAAGCAATCTTTCCCCCAGTTCCTGTTCCGTCTTTCACCTAACATGGCCATTCTTGGCCTGTTGCGTGGGATTTGCTTCTAGTCTTGAATTAAATTTCCATGGCAACGCGGGCGGCCATCTTGGGCGCGCTCCCCGCCCCTCCCCCCCCCTGCCCGCAGCCCCGCCCCCTCCCTCCCACGGCGGGGGGCGGGGCTCGCCGCGTCCCGTCGCCCGCGCTTCGGTTCTCCGGTTCTCCGCGTGCTGCGGTCGCGCCACCGCCGGGGAGACTCGGACTGCGAATGGGATGAACAGAAAATATTGACACTTGAAGGACTCTGCCTGTTTCAGTTCCTGGGTGCCTCGGGCACCTGAGGAAACGTTGGTGTTTACTTTTCAGTTTCACAACATTAAAAAAAAATCCTGGGGATTGGAGGTTTTCATCTTATTTCTGAATCACCTGGGCCTCTGTCTCTAAGCAGGGCACCCTGCTAAGCTCCAAGCAGGAGATACGCCTGAATCCTAGCTTTGGGGATTTGTCTGTTTGTTTAAAGTTTATTGTTAATAGCTGTTTAAAGTGAATCATCATAAATTGGAGGTTTGGTTTTGTTTTTTCCAAGCACACCACCCAGCTCCCGACCAGTAACTCTGAAAGGATTTCTGTTGACTGTGGCATCTATTCCAAACTCTGTAACATGGCACTCAAGGCTCCCCTGTCTCTGGCCTCAACTTGCCCACCTGGTCTTAACTGCCTTGGGGTCCTATCCTCTTGCTAAACAGGGTATTAGTATTTTGTCAGAATACACCCAATGCTTACCACCTTTCTGTCCTGTGTCTTTGAACTCGTGATAACTTTTCTTCCAACCCACCTGTTGAGGTTCTGCTCCTTCTTTAAGGAAAGGTTTCCCAACTGCTGTGTAGTGAAGTAACCACGCCCCTTAGTCCTGAGGGCAGCCAGCTGGGGCTGGAGCCCCGGGATGCCCTCCTGGCCAGTGTTCTCATGGGTGGGCAGCCTTATCCTTTTGTCCCACTGAGCCAACCAGCTGTTACGGTTTCCTGTGGGCGCCATGCCATGAAAAGTTTGGGAAGTATTGCTTTGAGACCCAGCTCAATGCTGCTTCCTCCGCAAAGCATCTTCCAGGCCCACCAGAGAGAAGGCTCCATCCCTTCCTCCGATGTCTCCCCCAATCCTTCTGGAGTGCCTATGGTCTGCTTTGTGTCACGGGTATTTATTGCTTTCCTAGCATCATCCTCCCTGCTTCCCTTCCCCCAAGAATTGGAGCTCTTTGAGAATTTTGTTTTTGTTTGGTTACACACAGTGTCTAGAACTTGTCTTGCATGTTCTTGGGACTTCCTGAATGTCTGTTGATTTGAAATCTAGAGCTTAGTAACCTTAGATTGTCCTCCAAGCCCAACTGCACTTGCTGCTCTGTTTTCATTCCAGCGACCCCACCACTGTTCAAAACATTCTGGGAATTTCTTTTCTCGAATTGCTTTCAGAGGAGGTTTATGAGCCAACTAGTCTCTTTTCTTTAAAGTCAAACAATGTGTATTTAATTTTCACGTTGTAGTCATTGTTAGTCAAAAAATATTTATCGAGCTCCAGGCAGAGATTTTTTAAAAATTTAATATAAATTACTCGTCTATGTTATTGGAAAGATTTGGTTACAAATAAGTTTGATCTTTTTCCAGAAATCAAATTTACCTTCAAAACATTAAAGATTTACTATGTCAAAGCAGATTCACAATAATGAAAAGAAGGAATGTAAAACAGCCCAAAAAACAAAACTTAACCAAAGAGCAGTGGCAACATGACTGGGATAAATGCAGAGCCTTCCAAAGTACCATCTTGTGAGGGACATTAATTTAGATGCATAAACTTTGGAGTGCTTCTTAAAAGGACTCAGTCTTCTTGGCGTATGTCACACCTGTGCAGCTCTGTGCCATTCAGAGAAGGATGACTCAATATGGTGGGGATAGACTGTGCCGTTTGAGGCCCAACGCTGTTGTTCGTGTTCTTGCTCTCTCACCTTTCAGCTGGACTGCCTTGGGTGGTTATTAACACGTCTGGCGCTTTCTTGTCTGTATAACAGGGGTGCAGTGCCTGCAGGGCTGCTGTGAAAATGAGTGTCGACTCTGGCACCCAGGTATTCTGATTTCAAAGAAAACATCTACAAATATTTTGGATGATTATTCCCCCCCACCCCCACCCAGAGAATAGAAGGGCTAAGAAATAAATTGCTGCCCTTAAACTTTTGGAAACTTAGATTACAGACTGGGTTTTAAGATGTTCTGATTCCTGAGAATAGTAGAAGACCTGGCATGTGGTTGCTTTTAGTATAGGCTGGATTTCATGAAGACCTTCCCTGAAGATGATTAGGCAGAGGGATAGGTGAATAAAGATGGCGGAGAAATCATTTATTAAGAAACAGTATCCTAGCTTGACTGAGTACATTAAGGAATTGCTAACTTCTTCCAGCAGAATAGCTGGACCTGCTGGTCAAAGCTTACCTTCTCCAGAAGGCTTTTCCAGAGAAATATGACTTTGCCGATAGATATGGTCACTTCCTATGTGCCAGACACTGCACACAAACCCACTCATTTAACCCTAGAGGTAGGTACCGTAACGGTCCTTGCTTTATGGATGAAGGAACATTGGCCCAGAGAGACCAGCAGATTGTCCAAGGTCAAGAGGTTGTCAGTAGCAGAGCCAGGACTGGAGCTACCCTAACATCCCAGCAGTCTCATCACTCTTTGACTCCTTTCACATTAAAAAATTTGCAAATTACTACAAACGAATGAATTATTATTACACTTACTATTTTTCTCTCCCCCTACCCTCCAGGTCTAGGGTCTATGAGGTTAAATTTTTTTGTCATTTCTAATAACTGCTGAATCTCTCATACCTAGAACAGTGGAAGTATACATAAGAGATGCTTAACAAATGTTGGTTGAGTGAGTGAACTTGTTAAAATTCATTGCAATACAATGTTTTTTTAAAACTCCCACCCACCTTTTGTTAGAATATTGCTTTTTTAGGAGTTTTGACCTGGGTGTCGCTGGGCCTTCTGCCAGCCCTGTGTTGTACAGGACTGGATTTCTGTCCGTGCTGCTAATCAATATACCAACTCTCTTCCAGAGAAAGCACATCCCCAGTCTAAAGCCTGTTTGCTGTGGCTGCTTTTCTTAGTTGGAGGCAATCATAAGCCTCCAAAATAAACTAGTCTCAGAGTTGTCAGGATAAATAATTTTCTGCAGATATGATTTTCTGATTTTTTAAAGTCAAAGCCTTTTGATGGGAATATACTCATCTCTGCCACATTCCCCTACCCTTATTGTTTAACACACAGCTGTTTAGTCATCTACTTTCCCTCCTAGTTCTTAAATGGAGTTCATGATTCTAGTCCAACTGCATCATTTTCCAGTTGAAGAAACTGATGCTCAGAGAGCGGGGTGACTGCTCACGGTCATGTAGCTGGCAGAGCCTGGAATCCAGTGCTGACCCACCTTCCAGCCTGTGCGCTCTCTCTCCCTCACTGTGTGCCTTGGGCAGGAGTGCCACAGCTGGACAGGGACGAGGACAGATGTCATTGGTTCAGAGGATGGTGAGTTTGGGGTGAAGGAATGACAGAGAGGAATCGAATGGTGACAAACACCTCTCCTTGTTCTTCACCATCACATAGCCACTGTGCTCATTGGCAACCCCTTCAAATATAGTATTTTCAGCAAAATGGGAGGGAGGGAGATCTTCCCCCCACCCCACAAACTCCCCATTGTAATTAGTTGTCAAAAAATTTTTAGATGGAAGGGGGAATGCTCAGGTTCTGATGAGATGATACAGCAAAGATTTCATTTCATCTTGAATTTGACATTAAACTTTAATAGTCTCAAGGACAAGAAGCCAAGAGATATCAGATGTAATGAGATAAAGCAAAGTTTCTCTGACAGCAAATTTGATCACAAATGGGCTCTGAGATTGCTTCTTTGATATAAATGAAACATAATTCATCTTCCAGTGCCCTGAATGGGCTCTCAGGCTGGGGATAAGGCTGGCATCTCTCTTGCCTGGTGCTGACAAGTGGCAGCACAGAGAGAAGGTGAGGTCTTGGCTGGACCCTGCCCTGGCAGTTCAGCTGCTCTGTCTGGGAAGAGGTGGACAAACAGCCATGGGAGTTGGTGAGCATCAGGCAATTCCTGCCAGTGGCTGCAGACACCTGCCCTGAGATAGATTTTGACTTGGGAGGTTCTCCTCCAGCTTAGAATGGCACAGAGGGTGTCCTGGGTCTGGACTCTGTGGGAAACTGTCTTTTTGATAATTCCTGGTTTGGGTACGAGACACACACAATAATTTATGTCTGAGCACACCGTTCATTCTCCTCTGAAATGTCTTCTTGACACAGTTCCTCTCTTTCCATACATTCTCTTTTCCTTCTCCTCTTTCCTCCTCCTCCTCTTTCTTTTAAATTGCTTTACTACTTCTTTTGCAGTTACCATGTCTCTATTTTTATCCTCACCTGAGAAAAATGCTTATTGACTTTAGAGAGAAGGAAAGGAAAGGAGAGGGAGAGAAACTTAGGTGTGAGAGAAACATTGATCAGTTGCCTCTTGTACACACCCTGACTGGGGGTGGAACCCGCAACTTAGGCATGTGCTATGACTGGGAATTGAGCCCATGGCCTTTTGGTTTATGGGACAATACTCCAACCAACCGGGCCCCACAGGCCAGGGCCCCATTGGTTTTCTTAATCTTGCACAGAGTACAGGTGCTGTGGGGTAGTTCCTCAGAGTTTGGTCAGGGCTATTGCCATAGCCTCCTTCTGGGCCGCCCAGCCTCCAGTCTTTGCCCCTTCTGATCCCTCCTCCTCAGGCCACAAATCTGTAGGTACTTTAGGACCTGATGTCCCAAGTGCCCTTCTTTACCACCCTCAGTGCCTGTCGTAAGCATCCCCTCATGACCACAGAGGGGAGAGCCGTTCCAAAGCAAACTCCAACTCATCATGCTCTTACTTCTGCAGTCTTCTCTGGAAGCACTTCCCCTCCTGCTCAAACACTACTCACGCTTCTTTAACCTCTGTGGTCACATCTCAGAAGACTCCCAGAAGACAACTCCCTTGCTCTGGGCTCCCAGGCCCCTGTGTGACCCAGGGTCTGTTTTTCTGCCTTAATGTGAGTCCTGCATATTTCTGTCTCCTTTTCCAGACCACTGGTTACTCGGGCCATGTGTTATTGATCATTATACACCCCTGGTGTACTATGGTGCTTGGCATGGATAGGTACCCAGTGACGACATACTGGCTGAAACTGCATTCTGGCCCTGGAACAAACGGTCTTCTGGGATGTGCCAGGCTCAGTGTGGCCAATAACCCTCCTCTGGGGTTAAGAGGATCAGAATGCACCCACACTTATGTATCTGCCCTGATAGAACAAATATACCAAATACAACAGTTTAAACTAAGTAACTTTGTCCAAATTCTCATTGATTGACAGTTTTGGATTGCAAAATTGAGACCAGATTGAAGGCAGAAAATCTACTGACATCATCTCCTTTTCCCTCGCAGCTTAGAGTGGGGGCTCACATTAAGGCATCTTCATCTCTCTCAGCTGAACACCTAATGGGGAGGTAGCTGTCCTTGGAGTGGCGATATTGAGAGTAGAATTACTTGGGCTGCACAAATACATGGCCAGGGGAGCAAGTGATTGAGTAGGGTCCGAATGAAAAATGGGCTAGTCCCAGCCTGGTGGACAGAATCAGAGCTGGGAAGCAAGGGGAAGGTGGCTTTGAGAACTCTGGGTCCAATCAGAAATGTAGATCTAGCTTAACTGTCCATAAACAAATAAAGAGATAAACAAATTTTGTTACATTTATACAATGTAATGTTACTGATCCATAAAAAGGAATGGGGTACAGATACATGCTACAATGTGATGAACCTCAAAAGCATACTAAGTCGTATATTGTTCAAATCCATTTCCATGAAATGTCCCAAAAAGGTAAATCTATAGATGCAGAAAGCAGACTGGTGGTTGTCAGGGGCTGGGAGGAGGGAGTATGGGTATGGGGTTTTCTTTTGGAATGCTGATAATGTTTTAGAACTAAACAGAGATAATGGTTGCACAACATTGCTCACTTTAAATGATTAATTTACGTTATTTAAATTTCATCTCAGTAAAAAAAGTTAAAAAAAAAAGATGTAGATTTAGTCCTGGGAAATCTGGATTTGTTGTACCTATTCTCTCTTACCATCCTGAGCTGTCTTAAAAATCTACCTACGTATATGTGTGGGCGTCTATCAGAGCTGTCACTCCAGGGGTGATTCATGTCATCAATGTGATGATTCTTGCAGATGGAGCGCGATGGGCCTGTGTCCACTCTGGGGTGTCATGGGACCTCTGGCCAAGAGAAGGTAGGGCAGAAGTTCCCGGCCAGCCTCCTATATCCATGTCTCCTGCTCCCATAGTCAGGATGGGAGCTGCCAACCAGGGGCCACTGAAGACTGATCATCAATACCTAGTAGGTAAAAAGAGGGTCTCCCCCCTGTGGCATCAGTCTCCATCCCTGCCATCCTTCCTCTCTCCTAACACATGGTCATTGCCAGCATCTCAAGATATAGTGGGCAAAAGAGGGGGAGATGACCTGAGGTGATGACAGAGGAGATCTAGAGTCATTATTTTAATGGACTCGTTGGCTGTGCTTCCAAATCTTCTTATCAATGTCATTAGAATTAATTTGATTGCATTCTCTCTCTCTCCTTCCGTTCTCATCACAGATTACTTTCCTCATGGATGTTACCATAGGGCATGACAAGTTTGCTGTTATTGGGACCTTTGAGGTGAAGGTGGCAGTGTGCAAGAGCTCCTGCTCACTCAGAGCTGACTGCAGTGGCTTCCTCCCTGGACACCAGCTTCTCTAGCTCGCAGGGCACTGTCTGGGGGTGTCTCCCTAAAGAGCTAAGAAATCTTATGTCCTGCTTCCATCAGCCACAACAAAGTCTAGGGACCATAGCTCTAAGGAATTTTGTTTTGCTCCTTAATGCAAGATTCTTAAGCCACATGGAATTCTCCACCCTCCCCTCCTACCCCATCCAGGCATGCCAGACCAGAGCCTGTGAGACTGTGTCATGGGGTTGTTGGTAACCAGCATACCATGGAGGGTAGAAGTAGAAATCAGCAGGTGTTCGGGGCCTTGGATACTCTGCCAGTGGCCTGGTTTCAGAGTGAAGGATCTGCGAGGGTGAGGATGCCTTTGGTACTAAGAGGTATTGTCTAGTGGGTGAGCCCTCTCCACCCGCCCACCAACAGCTCTTGTCACAGTCTCCTCAGAGCTGGCTTCACTGAGACTATAAGGTAGAAGGCTTGTTTCTGAGTTCTCGGAAAATATCTACTTTCCCCATACAGAGACTTCTTTGAGCAACCTGGGAAGCTTGCCGTGTGTTGTCCTTTTGGAAAGACTACATGGAAAGGTCCCTGGTGTGTTTGCTAACTGCCAGTTTGAGTTTCAACCTGGTTAAAAATGAGGAGTACGTAGCAACTGCAAATGGCACCCTTTGCCTGCTGCCCTGTGGCCACTTGCCTGGCCTGATGGTCTTTGCTAGAGTTGATTGATTCTGATCTATGGGTTGAACACTGAATGGCTGTACCTCTCTAGCAGGCACACTCTGGTTTCTGCATCTGGAAGAATCCCTTGGAACGGCCACCTGCTCTGCATTTCTAGAGGACTCAGGGTCATGCCTTGCAGGGGTTGGAAGGGGAGATGATGTGGCAGTGTACTGGAGTGATGGAACCCAGGATAGAGTCCGAGACCTGTTGGAGTCCTGGTGGAGTCCTGCCTCAGCCACTATCTAGCTTCAGGACCTTGGGCAAGTCATTTTCCTTTATGGGCTGATCCAATGAGACTGCCAGGGCCTAAGCATCTCCATTTTTGCAAACTCCTTGTGATTCTGATGCCCAGGGTCCTCAGATAGGTTAATTATACTTTCCACAATGCATATGTAAATCAAAACATCAAGTCATACACCTGAGAAATATACAATTTTAATTTGTTAACTGTGCTTCAGTAAAGATGGGGAAAAAGAAGTACCACTTTGCCTTTTGGTGCAGACTCCGGTACTGACCTCACGTAACAGGTAGACTGTAGATGCTGGGACAGGGGACTGGAGGAAGTGCAGTCTGAACTTAGCACTCAGCACTTTGGATCCACTGACCTGGCCTTAGTTACCGTCCCACAAAGAGAGACCTGGGGCAGGGGGGCTCTGCAATATGCATGTCACCTGAGTCTTCTCTTGGGTCCCAGGGAGAGAATCATGGCTGTGCAAAGGAAGCAGGGACTGTGGGAGAGGTGGGCAGCCCCCATCACCTTGATGCCTGTGACAAATACCTTTCATTATCACTGAGACGAATAAGTTACATTTTGCAGTCCTAGTTTTTTTTTTCTCAATTGGTGAGCCCCGGCTGATTTATTTGTAATTTAACAGGTGGAGGTGCATGCAATAATGTGGTTTGCTTTATTTATACTGGGAAGGGGTGGGTTTCTGGATAGTGCTCAGGGAAGCAGGCGAGTCCTGATGGAGGGGCTGGGATAGTGGATGTGATAGGGAGATGAATCATCCTGGGTGGGAACCTTCATGGCTATACCTGTTCCTCCAGGTGTATCTACACTCCTCTGCTGACCAGAAAAATCAATGTAACTTTCTCATGTCGTTGGCAAATTTGTTTGGTCAGGTGAAAAAAACACAGGTATTATTTATTAAAAAGCTCAAAATTTCCTCCTTTCTCATAGTATTTCTTTATTCCCTTCTTCCACAGATATTGATTGTCTGCCACTACATGTATTAGGCCCTGTGTTAGGTGCTGGGGATCCAACGATGAACACTACAGGCACTGCCCCTGCTTTCAGAGGTCAGTTGCCATTTCTCATGAGGTGGGGAGCCCTCAAAGTACTCCTTTTAAAATTTGGGATACAATAGACATAGAACATTGTGTAAGTTTAAGGTGTACAATGAGTTGGCTTGCAATATGATTACTACAGTAGCATTAGCCAATACCTGTATCATGTCACATATCTATCATTTCTTTTTTTGTGTTAAAACAGTTAAGGTTTAGTCTCTTAGCAATTAGAAATCTGTACTATAGTATAGTGACTATGGTCATTATGCCATGCCTTCGATCTCTAGAGTTTATTTACCTACTAGTTGTAAGTTTGTGCCCTTCAATGACACTACTCCAATCCTCCCTCCCCTTGCCTCCATCTCAGGCCTGGTAACCACCATTCTACTTTCCGTTTTCTCAAGTTCAGTTTTTTCAGACTCCACATGTACGTGACATAATACAGCATTTGTCTTTTCTGTCTGACTTATCTCACTAAGCACAATTCCATCAGGTTCCATCCATGTTGTTGCAAATGGCAAGATTTCCTTTTATTCTCATGGCTGAATAGTATCCCATTGTGTGTGCATGTATATCAATCACATCTTTTTACATTCATTCATCCATGGACACTTTGGTTGTTTCCTTATCTTGTCTGTTGTAAGTAATGCTTCAATGAACATGGGGTGCAAATATTTGTTTGAGATATTGATTTCAATTCCTTTGGACATATACTTAGAAGTGGGATTGCTGGATCACATTTTGAGGAACCTCCATACTGTTTTCCATAATGGCTGTACTGACTGACACTCCCACCAACAGCGCATGAGGGTTCCCTTTTCTCCACATTCTCACCAACACTGTCACTTGTCTTTTTCATAAAAGCCATCCGAACTGGTGTGAGGCGATATCTCATTGTGGTTTTGATTTGTGTTTCCCTAATGATTGCTGATGTTTAACACTTTTCATGTCCACATGTTTAGTGTGAAGAAAACAGGAATCCATGACTGCAGGATGCTTTGTAACAGCTCAGCTCTGGGCAGACCCAGCCACCTTGAACACTTGATAGATGTCTCCTCCAGGCGATACAGGCCTTGTTGGCAGAGTGGGTCGTCCCCAATACAATGCCAGTGCAAGTGGATGTCTTTCCCTACAGTTGCTCACATGGAAGCAGAAGCCCAGGCCTGCCTGCACTGAATGATTCTGGCAGAGCCCTAACCTGGCATGTGGGCATTCCTGAGACATGCCTCACCCCAGGTTTGTGCTTTTTAATCCCACAGGTCAGGATCAGACTTTTAAGGCATCCTTTTCCTTTGATCCACAGCTCAAATTCTCTTTAAAAATCTATGTCACATGTGGCAAACATTCATCCCACAGGCCGACTCTGGCTCGGCACCTTGTTTCTACCCAGCGGCAGTGCTGAGATCCTTGCCCCTAGTTAAGGAGGAGGTATATTTATACAGTCCTAAATTATATTTGGCCATTTGAAGGCAACTGCGAGGCTGATGGGGCCCCCCGTGAAAATGAGTTTGACACCTCTGATCTATGCCAAGTAGGTGGCCATGTCAAGGCTGAATATTAGAAGTTAGCCAATGCCTACATATTTTGTAATTTGAAGTGTTTAGTAGTTTTCCCATTACACTGTGTCTTAGCACACTTAATTCCAGTAACAAGCCTATGAAGTAGGCACTATAGTCGCCTTCATTTTACAGATGAGAAATGGAGATGTGGAGAGATGAAGGTCTCCCAGCTGGTGGTGAAGGGCAGAGGGAAGGTCTGGTTCTTGAGCTGGTGCTCTGGATCACCTCCACCACCCTCTTCCCAGGATAGTGTAAGCCTTGTTCATGGCCAGATCTGCATCTGCACCCATACTGGATCTACCTTCTCTCTCTTCCTGTCTGCACCTGCTCACACCTAGGTGAGTATCAGGACATACTCTGGGCTGTGGTCAAGCACACTGCAGTGAGAGGCCATTTGTCCTTTTTTCTCTGTCTTGCTTTTCCCCCTTGTCTATGTGCTGAGGGGCGTGTTAACAGCATTTCGAATAGGTTGAAAGAAGAAGAACAACAGCCTCCAGAAAAAAGCAGTTGTGGGCAGGTAGCATAACAGCTGTGGGCTCAAGCTCCGGGGCCAGATTGTCTGTGTCACAGTTCTGCCCTGACACAGACCGGCTCTGCGACCTCTGGCAAGCTACTTCACCTCCTCAGGCCTTAATTTCTTCCTGGGCTAAATGAAGATAGTAGTAATACTTGTCTCAAGTAGGTATATGGCAATTGAGTAAAGGTAATGCATGTAAAGGGCTGTAACAGTTGCAAGAAGAATCAGAGATGAACAAATGGCGGTGGTGATGATGTTGATAAAGATAATGATAATAGACATGAAGATGATGTTGATGGAAGAGGAGGAGGAGAAGAAGGGGTCAGGCCTGTGTTGAAATCCTCCCCACCAACTTCAGAGAGAACATGCTCACCCCTCTGGCCCAGAGGTGGCTGCCAGATGGCTGTGGAGGAAGCATCCCTTAGCAGATGTGCAAGGACAGGAGTGATTTCAAAGTATTCTCTTCATGGTTTTCAACCATGTGTCTACTCATGTGCCCATTCCCCCCATGCTCTTCAGAGTACTATGACAATGAGCCATTCATCATACAGTGTTACTGTGCCAGCTTCTAACTTCTCCTATTTTAACTTTGCAGAGTTAATTACAAGTGAAACAGCTTCGCTAAGATGCCCCAAAATATTGCTGCTAAATATTCATAATGGCTACCATTGTGCCCCAACTGTCAGTTTCTCCAAACAACAAAGTGATCCTATAAAGGTTAAATTAGACCTTATCCCTTTGGTGCTCCAAAGGCAACCCAATTTCACTAAAAGAAAGGGCAGGGGAGCCAAAGACTTACATGGCCTATTTGGTCCTAAGGAATCTAACCTAATATTCCCTCTTGGACTTTGCCTCTTGCTACTCTTTCTTCTCTCTTTGTTGTCCCTGCCACACCGGTGTTCTCTGTACTGCAGACGTGCCAGGCACACTCCTGGCTTAGGGCCTTTGTATGGGCTGTTTCCTCTCCCAGCGGTGCTCTCCCCCAGGCATCCTCACGGCTCACTCCCTCACTCCATGGAGTCATTGCTCAGATGTCCCCATCTCTGTGAGGACCATCCTGTACACTTTAATTTAAACAGCAAACTCTTCTCTACTTACTCTTACTCTGGTCTAACTTCCCCTTAAAAACACCTACCTTCTAATATACTAGGTGATTGTCTAATTTATTGCAGTTGCTTGCTTTCCCAATTAGAATGTAAACTCTATGAAGGCAGGGATTTTTATCTGTTTTGTTTAAGGAGATAGTCCCTGGGTTTGGACCAGTGTCTGGCACATATTCGGAGCTCAATAAGCATGTTGATGGCTAAGTAAGTGCTTTATGTGCATTTTCATATTTAATACCTACAACAGACTCGCAAGGTAGGTACTTATATTATCCCTATGTTATAGGTCAGGAAACTGAGGCCCAGAGAGACTAAGCAACTTTTTCAAGGTCACGTAACTATAGAGTGGTGGAGTTGATTTCAGAGCCTGGTATAACTTTAGAGATGGTGCTATGGTCGATTGTACTTTGCTGCTTCATCCCTCCAACGTCTGTCATTCACTTGTCCACCTCACTCCCTCACCCTCAGCCTCTCTCTCTCGTATCTGTACACAAACTCTATTTTCTACCAGGTACCACGACAGGCTTGTGGATCCAGAGAAGAGCTGTCACATAGCTGAGTGACCTTTGACTTTAAGGGGCGCACAGTACGGCGGGACAGGACTCAAAGAAGCCACATCAGATTTGTAGAAGTGTTGGTACTAAGTGTGATTAAGCTGGAAAATTTGGGATGATTTTCTTCGTGATCTGGCTTCTAGTAAAGTAATCTATTTTTGTCTTGTCTGTGTTCCATAACACCCACAAACTCTGCACAAAAGTCTCTGCACAGGAAGGCAGAAGTCTCGTTCTACTGTTTTATTTGGTGCCCAACATAGTGTTGGTCCCCGGAAAGCTCTTGGTAGAAACAATAGGAGGTGGGGGATGCTTGAAGTAGATTAGTATTATGTTGCTGCTTTAGTTAAAGATAGCTCTGGATAAAAATCACAGGAGAGAAAAATAATGAAATTGTTCTTCTGTTTATGTGCAGTCCCAAAGGCTAAAAGTTAGGTTTTTAGTCTTGATCAGTGAAGTGTCCATATAAAAGGATCATTGAACCTGGTTTCTTTGTACGAAATGCAAGTTTTATGCATTTCTTTCATACTAGTGAAGTGTCAATGCCATTTCATTTGTTATTATTATTTCTAGAAGCAACAGTTAACACGTATTGACTATTAATCGCAGTCCATGTTAATCACAGCATGGCTAAGGATCCGCACCGAGCCAGACCTCTTGTAAGTGCCTTGCGTGTTTTGTTCAGCGCTCACCACGCTCACCACAGGCAGGTGCCGTTGGTGCCGTTTCACACAGAAGGAAGTTAACTTGCAGGGGCAGGAACCGTAACATTTTCAATCCTGCCCAGTGCCTGGATTATTGTGGGTGCTCAAACAACGTTAGTCCCCTTCCTGGCTACTCTCCTTAGTAGTACACTATGGTTGTAGATGCCTTGAACTTTCCTGGATACACGTGGAATCCATTAGTATTTGCTGCCTATGTCACCTCTTGGGTTAACGAGTTTTATAAGCTGACAACCAGCTGTGCCAAGCTGTTCTTCCTTTCATTTGTTTTAAACTACCTATTTTAGGCTTCAAGTGGGGCCTCTGTAGATCCAGTGATTCTAGAGTTGACGAGCCCATTCCAGTTCATCTTTGATAGCATTTAATCTTGCAGGCATTTATTGTGCACCTGCTATGTGCCAGGCATTGTGTTCCTCTCTGTGGATACAAAGAAGAAATCTCCTCTGACCTTAAGGAACTCTCAGTTAAAAGACATTGTTTGCTGGACTGTATAATATAGGTGTGAGGAAATGCGCTTTGGAACCGAGTGAGCAGGGTTGAAGACTCGCTGTGCACTGCAGGACTTCAGGTGGTGCTGTCCACATTGCCCACGAGTATGCACTGTGAAGTTGTGCAGTGTGCAACCTGCACGTCAGCATGCACTGACCTTGTAGCGGGGGTAGGGGTCGCAAGCAACTTAATATTTTCTTTAAATTCTTTCTTTATCTGTAATATGGAAATCTCACTATCTTTCTCACAGAGTGAACTTGAGGATTAAATGAGATCGTGCACACAGAGGGAAAATTGCAGTGTCTGGCACTTAGGGGCTGCTGAGTAGGTAGCAGTCTCTATCATCTTGTCTTTTCAGAATCAAGAATGTCCCTTGCTATGGAGTGAGCTCAAATGGGCCTGATCTTATCTGGGAAGGTTCAGGCCTAAAGTCTCACCTTATTTCAGACCTTGGCACTAATCAATAGAAATAGTATCCTCAACGGCTGCTGAAAAGTTAGAGATTTCATCTGAATTCCTAAGGGTGAAGTGGATACACAGAATCCTCCCCATCTCTTTCCTGTAAAGCTTAGATAAAATAATCATACAAATTATTATTGCTATTTAATAAGTCTTTGACATGTATTGTTTGAACTCTCTCTTTAGAGCTGGGTGATTCATGAAACTTTGGTAACTCTTCTTAAGGTAGAGGCCTGAAGACTTGCATCGTCAGCTTCCCTTGCCACTGAGGCCTGGCTCGTGCCTGGGGTTGGGCCAATTGCACTGGTCCATAGATACTCGCTTAGAGAGTGAACAGTGAGTGGAGACCACCAGGCAGAAGGGAAACAGTTTTCAGGCTGGTGCAATGGTGTTCGGTTCTCTGAGGGGAGTAGCATCCAAGCTCCTGGTTTTTAGTGCTGACCATCATAGGAGGCAAGTTGATGGGGTGTTTTCACAGACCACCTACAGTGAAGTTAGTCCATTGGTCCGGGCTGCCTGGCTTTGGACACTGGGCTCTGAGTTGCTGGGAGCTACGCATATCTATTCATAAATCTCTCTCTCTCTTTTTTTTTTTTTGCAAGAACTAACCAGAGTATATTGGGTTCTTTTCACCTAAGAAGACTGACTGATACCAGAGTAATGGCAATGATAATTTTTCAGTTATTATAACTATAAATGCTTCTTTGGCAAAAGTGATTGGGGATTTCAGAACTCCTGGTGGTCCTGGAAAGAAGTCCCACTAACACACTTCACTCTCCTCTTCTCCCAGCACCAGGCCTCACCACCACTCTCTGAGTTTAGTTATCTCAGAAAGACGCCTTTCATTATTCTGTAAGTCAACCACAGGAGAGGTCCCCTCCCCCTCGGTCCTGCCCCCCATTACGCTTTCACTCCTTTCTGACTTATTTCTGTCCTTCTCAACCCTTGCCGTTGTGCTCTGGAGCCCATGGTCAGCCATCAGCAAAACTCCACTTCCTCAGCTCTACCCTAAGGACATCATTTTCTGGGATCTCTTTTAATTGGTGGCTATTTTCTCTCTGATTGCACCCCTGGGCCAGGAGGTGTCTGGGAAACTTTCCTTTACTTCTCTTTGCTTCTTTCATGCTATTCTTGGTCTCCCCTCTAAGAACCCCCAGCTTTGGAGTGCATGTCATCAGGAGTTGTTATGGTTACCTAACAACTCGGTGACTTGCTCTCATTCCTTCAAGATTTCAGCTCCTGGCTCACTGTCATTCTCTCAACACAATTTCTCTCAAGATTTTTGGTGGTTTCAGTATCCATGCTCTTTTCAGTGTCGTGGCCTCTTGGTTCTTTGACTTCCTCTTCCAACATTCTCATTCTCCATCCTACCCTAGCCACTCACTCCCATGGCCACACCCTAGGCATTGTCATTGCAGTCATTGCTGCCCCTCTGCGGGATACAAGT
The DNA here is from genome assembly GCA_004026765.1 of Micronycteris hirsuta. Lineage (NCBI taxonomy): Eukaryota > Metazoa > Chordata > Mammalia > Chiroptera > Phyllostomidae > Micronycteris > Micronycteris hirsuta. The sequence goes on along the minus strand of PVJI01004468.1, from coordinate 43,110 downwards.
TAGAGAGTCCTGCTTTTATTCTCTGACCCCCACTTTTATTCTTCTAGTGTGCAATCTCTGGTACGCTGACCCTGATAATCCTTTCCCAATTGGAACATGCAATTCCTCGATCCAAATTCATTTGGGGGTTCCTGCCTCTCTCAAGTCCTCCCTTTTATTTTTATCCAGCTTAAATTCCATAGACTATCATTATAATTTCTCTTTTGCATATCCCTCTGTTCCCTTGTGCCTCCTCTCTTTACATTTGAGGACCAAAACTCTAAGTCTGATTAAGTCCCACTGTCTGTTGACTTTGAATTTACATGTGGGCAGCTGAACATGGCTGGAGAAAAACACATCCTTATTTGACTGGTCTTCCTTTACAATCATGAGCCAAACCTCAGGTCACCAGAGTGCTTCCTGACAACCTTGCCATCATTTCCCCACCTCTCACTCTCCTCCATAACTGCTTCATTCCTTTCCCCCATCCTTGATTGCAGCACCTCCTCCCCTCTCTTCACCCTCAGCTGATGACTTACCTCCCATTTTACTGCCATATCCACCCACCCATACACTTGTGCCCATATTCCTGCCTCTGTCCTCTTACCATGGATGAATCGCCCAAGCTCCTGGTCAAGTGTGTACTTGATCCCACCTTCACTGGATTTCCAAGGACATCTCTCTGCAATTCTTTCTCCTCTCTCCTGTTCATCAATTTCCTCCTCTATGCTGCATCATTTCTCTCAGCATAAAACACACCATTATCTCTTACCCTTAAAAAAACCCTCTCTGTATCACACATCTCCCTTTAGCAAGCTTCTCCAAAGAAATGCCTGTACCTCTGCCTCCAATTCTCTCCTCGCATTTTCTCTACAACCCATTCCAATTAAGCATCACTCCTATCTCTCAAACTGCCATTGCCAAGGTCACAAATGAGCTCTGAGTTGCTAAATCCAATGGTCAATTCTTCATATTCATTCCATTTGACTAATCGGTGACATTTGACAGAGCTGATGACCCTTTCCTTCTCAAAACTGTTTTTTCTTTTGCCTTTCAGGACAACAGCTCTCCTGGTTTTCCTCTTTACTTACTAACTGCTTTTTGACACCCTGTCCTCTTACTGTTGAAATGGCCCAGAGCTTAGTCCTTAGACCTCTTTCTCATCTACCCTAAGTGATCTCAGCCAGTCCCATAGCTGTAAGGCCATAGCAGATAAGACAACTATCAAATGTATATATCCAGTTCAGTCCTCACCCATGAACTCTAGGCTCAGCTGCTTATTTGACATCTCTACTTGGATTTCTAAAAATGGACTACTGACCCTTCCCTCCAAACCTGACATAGCAAGGTGCCACAAACTGAGTGGCTAAGCAACAGAAATTTACTCACAGTTCTAAAAGTGAGAAGTCTAAATCAAGGTGTTGGCAGGGCCCCACTCTCTAGGAAAGGATCTGTTCTGTCCTTTCTCCCAGCTTCTGGTGGTTCCTTGACTTGTGGCAACATTACTCTAGTCCTCACTTTGTGCTCTTCTTATGTGTATGAATCCGTCTAAATTTCTTGTTTTTATAAGGACAACAGTCATATTGACCCAGGGTCCACCCTAATGACCTCAACTTAACTTGACTACATCTTCAAAGACTCTATGTCTAAGTAAGTTTACATTATCAGGTATTGTAGGTTAGGACTTCAACGTATCTTTTTTGAGGGACACAATTCAATTCACATCTACTCTTCTTAACTGTATCTCATTTTGGCAAGTGGCAACTCCATTCTTCTAAGGGCTCAATTCAAAAACCTTGGAGTCATCAGTGACTTCTTGCTTTCTTACATACTAACAACCAACTCATCAGCATATCTGGTGATACACCTGGAATCCAAATATATCTCATTGCTTCCACTGCCACCTCCCTTATCTGACCCACTGTCTCTTATCTGGATTAGTGGTAACAACCACTAACTCATCTTCCTTCTGCTCCTTCCCTCCTGTAGTAGCCAGAGTGACCATTTAAACATGTTAGATTCTGTCATGGCTCTGCTCAAAACTCTCCCGTAACTGGAGAATGGTCAAGATGAAGGCATAGGTAAACATGACTTGCCTCCTTGGAACAACCACAGCAAAAATTACAACTAAACTACAAAAAAAAAAAAAACCCAAAACAAAACAAAACAAAAAACACACCCCAACTAGCATCCATAATCATCAGAAAATCAAAGTGTATGGAAGACCAACAACCAAGGAATTAAAGAAATCACCTTCATCGAAATGGGTAGGAGGGATGGAGACACAAAATGGGTGGCCCCTCACCCATGTGTGGTGGATAGAAATCAGGAAGGATACCTCAGGAGTGAGGGGTACTAGCCCCACACAAGACCACCCAGCCCAGGGTTCCAGGGCCAGGAAGATAAATCCCCGTAACTTTTGGCTATAAAAACCAGTGGGGGTTGGGGCAGTGGAAGAAACTGCAGGATTCTTGGGCATGTCCTTTAAAAGGGCCCTCAAATAACTTAGAACTTATGCACACTCATTCCCTCTGGGTTCCAGCACCAAGCAGCAGCTGGAAGGGCACCAGTGGCACATGGTGAGATACTGAAGTGTCTGGCATCAGGGCAAGTGCTGGGGAACAGCTTCCTTTCAGATAAAACTGCAGTGACCAGGCAGCAGCTATTGTCCCTTTTCTGAGCCCTTCCCCACACAGAGCCATAGAGCATGACACCGTATCTGTCACTCCATCAGCCTGGTTCACACTGGTTGCCCTGCCCTGGCAATTACCTAAGACTCTACCTCATCCAACTTATGAGTGCACATTTCTACAGTGGGCCACACTACTAAGACAGAGAGTCCAAGCAGCTCTACCTAACACATAGAAACAAACACTGGGAGGATGCCAAGATGAGGAGACAAAGAAATATGGCCCAAATGAAAAAACAGAACAAAACTCCAGAAAAAGAACTAAACAATATGGAGATAAGCAATCTTTCAGAAGCAGAGTTCAAAACACTGGTTATTAGGATGCTCAAGGAACTCATTGGGTACTTCAACAGCATAAAGAAGACCCAGGCAGAAATGAAGGTTACACTAAGTGAAATAAAGGAAAATGTACGGGGAATCAACAGTGGAGTGTATGAAGCCGAGAGTCAAGTCAATGATTTGGAACATAAGGAAGAAAATAACATTCAATCAGATAGCAAGAGGAAAAAAAGAATCCAAAGATAGCAAGCATAGGCTGAGGAGCCTCTGGGCCAACTTCAAACATAGCAACATCCGAATCATAGGGGTGCCAGAAGGAAAAGAAAGAGCAAGAAATTGAAAACTTATTTGAAAAAATAATGAAAGAAGACTTTCTGATTTCATGAGGAAAATAGGCATGCAAGTCCAGGAAGTGCAGAGGGTTTCAAACAAGATGAATGCAAACAGGACTACACCAAAATACATCATAATCAAAATGCCGAAGGTTAAAGATAAAGAGAGAATCTTAAAAGCAGCAAGAGAAAAGCAAGTAGTTACCTAGAAAGGAGTTCCTATAAGACTTTCAGCAATTTCTCAAAAGAAATTTTGCAGGCTGGAAGGGACTGGCAAGAAGTATTCAAAGTGATGAAAAGCAAGGACCTACAACCTAGATTACTACATTTGGAATGGAAGGGCAGATAAAGTGCTTCCCAGACCAGGCAAATCTAAAGAGGTTCATCATTACCAAGGCATTATTATATGAAATGTTAAAGGGATTTATTTAAGAAAAATAAGATAAAAACTGTGAACATTAAAGTGTCAATAAATTCACAACTATCAACAGTTGAATCTAAAAACCAAACTGAGCAAACAAGCAGAACAGAAACAGAATAATAGATATGGAGATCATTTGGAGGGCTATCAGTTGGGAAGGAGAAGGGGGAGAAGAGGCGGAAAGGTGCAGAGATTAAGAAGTACAAATTGGTAGGTGCAGAATAGACAGGGCGATGGTAAGAACAGTATAGGAAATGGAGTAGCTAAAGAATTTATACGCATGACCCATGGATATGAACTAAGTCAAGGGATTGCTGGAGGGAATGAGGGGTACCCAGTGGAGGAGAGTAAGGGGGAAAATTGGGACAACTGTAATAACATAATCAATAAAATATATTAAAAAAAAAAACTCTCCCATAACCTTATTCACCCCAACCCCCCTCCATGGGACAAAGAGTAGAAGTCAATGATCCGCAAGGCCTTATGTGGCCTGACACCTGCTTTACCTCTCTGCACTCATCTCCTCCTACTCCCTCCTTCCTCCCCCCCTGCTCCACCCACTCTGGCCTCCACCCTGGTCCTACCTGAGGGTCTTTGCACTGTCGTCCCACTGCTTAGAACAGACTTTCTCCACGTATTTGCCTAACTTGCTATCATCATTCCCTTAGACCCTCATGCAAATATGAGGTCTTCTTTGACCACTTATGCCAAATTGCAGCCCGCCTTCCCTACTCTTTTTTTAAAATATATTTTATTGATTATGCTATTACAGTTGTCCCATTTCTCCCCCTTTCTTCCCCTCCACACCCACTCCCCCATTCCCCACCCTTTAGTTTTTGTCCATAGGTCATACACATAAGTTCTTTGTCTTCTACACTTCCAATACTATTCTTAACCTCCCCCTGTCTGTTTTCTACCTACCATTTATGCTACTTATTCTCTGCACCTGTTCCCCCTTTCTCCCCCTATCATTCCCCTGTTGATATCTCTCCATGCCTTATATAAATCCCTTTAACATTTCATATAATAAAGGCTGGGTGTTGATAAACTCCTTGAACTTGACCTTATCTGAGAAGCACTTAATCTGCCCTTCCATTCTAAATGACAGCTTTGCTGGATAGACTATTCTTGGGTGTAGGTCCTTGCCTTTCGTGACTTGGAATACTTCTCTCCAGCCCCTTCTTGCCTGAAAGGTCTCTTTTGAGAAATCAGCTGACAGTCTTATGGGAACTCCTTTGTAGGTAACTGCCTCCTTTTCTCTTGCTGCTTCTAAGATTCTCTCCTTATCTTTAATATTGGGTAATGTCATTATGATGTGCCTTGGTGTGTTCCTCTTTGGGTCCAACTTCTTTGGGACTCTCTGAGCTTCCTGGAATTCCTGAAAATCTATTCCCTTCACCAGCTTGGGGAAGTTCTCCTTCATTATTTGTTCCAATAAGTTTTCAATCCCTTGATCTTCCTCTTCTCCTTCTGGCACCCCTATGACTCGGATGTTGGGACGTTTAAAGATGTCCTGGGGGTTCCTAAGCCTCTCCTCTGTTTTTTGAATTCTTGTTTGTTCATTCTTTTCTAGTTGGATGTTTTTTCCCTTCTGCTGGTCCACTCTGTTGATTTGAGTACCAGTTTCCTTCTCATCCCTTCTCATTTGTTCAAGTAATTGTGACAATTTTTCTTCAAATCCTGTGAGCATCCTGATTACCAGTGCTTTGAACTGTGCATCTGATAGGTTGGCTATCTCTTCATCACTTAGTTGTATTTTTTCTGGAGCTTTGATGTGTTCTTTCATTTGGGACATTTTTTTTCTCTCAGTGCACCTGTTACTTTAAGGGGCAGAGCCTTAGGTGTTCACCAGGGTGGGGTAACCCACGTTGTTGTGTTGTGACGCAGTCTGTTGGGGGGGCGGGGCCTGAGAGAACAATGGTGCTTGCTCTGTTCTCCGCACTTCCCCAGCTACCCACAAGCAAGTTGGGTCCTTCTTTGCTGGCTCCAGGGTGAGTGGGTGGGCCTGCACAGTTCCAAGTCCCTGTGTGTCTCCCCAATGAACTCTCCTGTGAGGCTGGGAGTTCCTCCCACTGACGCCTCAACCCCCACAGGTGTTTTCAGTTGTTGGTTTGAGGCTTTATTTCCCTGTGTTGGTGGGCCACAAGGTCTGTTCTGCTCCCCAGCTTTTCCTCCCCTTTTATCTGCGTGAGAATGAGGGACCGGCCAGTCCACCAGTCTCAGCCCTGGTTTTGCCAAGTGTGCCTGCCTCGTTTTGGCCAGGGGCGCCCACCACGGGCCTCTCCGGGCAGCTGGAGCATTGCCGGTACCGCTCCACAAACTGCCTCTTGCCAAGTGCTCTCCACCCGGCTCCGCCCTGCTTACCGGTCTGGACGAATGTGTCTTCTTTAACTCCTTGGTTGTCTGACTTCCACTCAGTTTAGTTTTCTGTCAGATCTGGCTGTTTTTGTTTTTTAAATTGTTGTTTTTCCTCTTTTGGTTGTGCAAGGTGGCACAGTGTGTCTACCTGGGCCTCCATCTTGGGCAGAAGTCCACCTTCCCTACTCTTTATAATCTCTTCCCATTTTATTTTTTTCTTTAGTATTAAGTTTCATCTGAAATACTACATATTTCACTTGTTTTTTTGTCAGTCTGTCTCCTTCATTTGAATGCATGCTCCTTGGTTACAAGGATATTTATCTATTTGATCCCTGCTCTACCCCCAGGCCTAGAACAGGGCTGGCACAAAGTAGGTGATCAGGAAATATTTGTACAAAGAAGTAATTGAATTAATAATCACAATTACAATAATGGTAAATGGACAGTGGTTTGCAGTTTTCAAAGGATGGCCACCACTTATTTTATCCCCCAGGAGACTGATGAGGTAGACCTTATTATCCTCATGTTGCAAATGAGGAAACTGAAGCTTAGTGTGGTTGTGTGCTAGGTCCTAGGTCACATGGGTAGTAACAAGCAAGAACTTGGCTTTGGCATCAGACCATGCAGGTTCAAATGCTTTCTCTGCCTCTTTCTGTATGTGTGTCCTTAATCTCTTTTCCATAATCTCCTGAAGCCTCAGTTTCTTTTTCTATAAAGTGAGGATAATATCAACATAGAGGCATAGAGGCAATTAAATGAGACAATTGGTGGAAGTGATGGGTAAGTAAGAAGCACTTGATACATGCTACTTCTTTTGTTATTATTTTCCCCAGTTATTGTTACTGTACCCCACTGATGAAGCAGTAAATAAAATTGTGGAGAAGGGATTCCCTCTCAGAACCTCTGTTTTAGTCTGGCATCAGCGAGGATCCAGATACTAACATGTCTTCTAACAACTGAACATTTAGGATACAAAAAGCAGGCCCAATCCAGTCCCTGTCTCCACAACTGTATGTGTATGTGCTTGTGTGTATGTGAGTGTGTGTTGCTTGTGCCGTGTGTCTTTATTTTCCATTTACCTAGAAAATTGATAGATTTCCAATTTAGAACAAGAAGGTACCAGGAGGGAGAAGGAAAATGGAGCTGCCCATCAAAATTAGCAGAAAAGTGGGTAAAGGTCATTTGATCAGAGCTTGACTGTGCTCTGAATTAACCTGCATAACAGAGACTTGTGGAGTTTGTAGCTCTTTAAGGCACATATTAGCACACCAGGAGTGAGGCAAGGAGACACCCAGAGAGAAGGTCAATTTGTGGTTGCTTAGATCAGCAGGGCTCCTGGAGAAACTCGGCTGGAGAAGCCAGCTCTGGGCGAGTGAGGGAGGAAAAGTGCCTTTCCTAAGGCTGCTTCTGGGGTCTGGCTGGCCCTGCGAGGACCCTAGCCTAGCACTGGAGATCGAAGGGGCTTTGCCAGAGCTGGAGCTGCAGCAGACAGAGAATTAAAGAGAAGTGAGCATCCCGTCTGGCAATTGCAGATTCATTAATTGCCTGTAGGGGAAATAATGGAAGACATTTACATGCTAAAGATGCTGGGAAATTAGAGGGAGCAGCAGTGCTGTTTACTGTTTTTATTTTATTTTTATTATCATTAAATTGCTTCTAGTCACCTGTACTTTTCTTCGGCTATCACAATTACAAATCTTCAAGGATTACACAGGACACACACAGTCAGAAGGTATAATTTATATTTTCAAAGGGCTGAGGGTCTCAGCTATTTTTCATTACCTCCCTAGCAGTTGGCACTGGTGAGCTGAACTAGGTGCCTCCTCCCCCACAGCCCCCTCCACCTAAGGCAGGCTCTAGCAGCTCCCAAGCTTTGTGATTTTACCACCAATGTGGGGGGCGTGTTGGACCACGGAGCAGCAGGTGTGCTCTGGAGGGAAGAGGCCTGACCTGGGGCCAAGGACCCAATTTCATATTGCTGCTTTGCTCCAAAATGGCTCTGTGCTGTAGGTATGTCATGTATCTCTTTGTGTATCAGTTTCCCTACTGTTAAATGGGGATATTGATTATAACTTATAAGATTATTGTTTGGCTATAAAGGATTATGGTTTCTGTGTTTTGACACCAAGTCTCTGACAGCAGCTGAATGTCCTGCAATTCTATTCAGTTCTGACACTACCTGGAGTTAACATCAGAGTTCGAAAATTAAGGGCCAAGATCCCTGACAAGGCTGCCCTTACCTTTGGTGCCAGCCAAACGAGACCCCTATCATACCTGCACTTCTGTCTGACTTGGCTACAAAACTAGGGGTTCCCACAACTTCCATTCAGGTTTGATAATTTTCTAGAACTCACAGAACTCACTGAAAGTGGTATACTTACAGTTTTATTATAAAGGCTACAAGTCAGGAACAGCCAGATGGTCTCAGGGTAGGGAGTGGCACAGAGCGTCCGTGCTCTCTGCTTATAGAATCAGGTCGAGCCGCCTTCCCAGCACACTGATATGTTCATCACCCGGGAAGTTCCACTGAGTTTCCGTGTCCGGGGTTTTTAGATGATTGTCATTATATGGGCATGGTTGATTAAACCAATGTCCGTGTGATTGAACTCGATCTCCAGTCCCTCTCCTTCCCCAGATGTTGGATAGTAGAACTGAAAGTTCTAACTCTCTAATCCCATTCTTGGTTTCTGGAATGGCCTGCTCATCCCTTGAAACTATCTAAGGGCCCACCACTGGTATAAACTTAGCAAGGTCAAAAGGAACTGGTTATGAGTAGACACCCCCAGCAGGAAATTTCAAAGGGTTTTGAAGCTCTGTGCCAGGAACTGGGATCAAAGGCCACATATACATTTTTTATTACATCAAGTTTCCAAGTTATAGTTTTCTTTAGAATCAACCCCGAGTATATTAAAAGTTGCTTCTGCTCTGGCCGGGTTGCTCAGTTGGTTGGAGCACTGTCCCATGCACCAAAAGGCTGAGGGTTAGATCCCCAGTCAGGACACATACCTAGGTTACTGGCTCAATCCCTGGTCGGGGAGCATATGGGAGGCGCAACCAACTGATGCTTTCCTCTCACATCGATGCTCTCTCTCTCTCTCCCGCCTTCCCCTCACTCTAAAATTAATAAACATATCCTTGGGTGAAGATTAAAAAATAAAATTTGAACTTCTACAGGCCTGGTCCTGCAGATCTGGGCTGAGACCTACAAATCTGCATTTGTACCATACACCAAGGTTATGTTGATGTTGGTGGTCTGTGGATCACACTTAAGAAATGTGAAGGTAATAGAATGTATAGTAACATGCATGAAATTGTTCTGAAAACTGTGACATTCAACACAAACCTTAGGCATTATCATGAGGAATGTCTCCTCCTTTGAATAGATCTGATTGTTGGATATGTTTTAAGTGTAATTGTGATTAAATATCAGAGCTGAAGAAAGCATAGAAGCCTTAGGGAGTCTACTTCCCTGGCGCTCTTAGAAGGGTTTTTAGAGGTTAGAAAAAGTTGGAAGATGAGGTCAGAAATGGGGGTGCTCAAAGCCTTTTGGAATCAGAGTCTGGCCACTTGCAGTACTTCCCTACTGATTCCTATAATCACCCTCCTTTCTTCCCCTGCCACTTCCTCCTCGTTCATCCAAATAATGGGCAAGTCCCACTTACTGCTTCACCCCAACACTCCTAGGCTAACTATGAAATGAGCAGCTTGGTTCCTTTATAAATCTGTGACCTCAGCTGTGACCCCAAAACTCTTGTAAGCTTCTGATTTAGCTTCTCAAACTGTGGTCTTGGGACATCTCCCCGCAAAAAACCCTGGAGAATGATGCAGATCAGTGTCTTTACAGGCTGGACCACGGGATTGTCATTTTACACAAGTTCCCAAGGACTGTAACCCACTCTCCCTCTGTAGATGGCCTGGTCTCTAACTTTCTGGAAGTCTAACACAGGCCAACAAAGGTCAGTTTTTCATCTGGCAGGTAGGAGACACTCAGTGGATGTTTATGGAGCAAATGAGAGTATCCTTAAGTAAATTCAGCTTTCCTTTCCTACAATTTTAAATTCCTTTGTATCTTCCTTTGTCTTTCCACTCTCTACCCAATGTCCTGGCCAAGGAATCAGTAACTACTCTTTAACTTCCAGTCTTCTGAAACCCCTAGTGTCCTGCACTCCTGGACCTAAACACTTGCTGCATTCTCTTGCCTCCTTGTCCTTATCCTGTTCTTTCCCCAGCATCTCTGCTCCCTACTCTATCTGTTCACTTCCTACCAACCACAGTGGCAGCAGTTCCAGGCAGTCTTCCATTATCCCCGGAACTCCAACAGCCCACCATTGGTCTCTTTTCTGCTTTGCTTTTTGGTTACGTATATCAATATATGTGTCTTAACTTCTGAGGTTATCACCTCCTTGAAGGCAGGTAATAATGTCAGTTACAATAACGTCCAATGACAAAAACTACTTTAATTGTTGATGGAGCACCTACTGTAATTAATAGATCCTTCACATACAATAACTTTAAAATTTGACTTCCGGCCAAGATGGAGGCATAGGTAGACATACTGTGCCTCCTCGCACAACCAAAAGAACAATAACAAAAAATTTAAAAACAAAAAACAACCAGAACTGACAGAAAATCTAACTGTCTGGAAGTCCAACAACCAAGGAGTTAAAGAAGAAACATTCATCCAGACCGGTAGGAAGGGCGGAGACAGGCAGCCAGGAAAAGAGGACTCACGGCTAGGTGGCTGCTGGCGGACCCGGTAAGGCTGTGTCTGGCAGAGCAGGTGGTCCCACATTCATGTGCAGATAAACCGAGAAGAACTGGGGAGCAAGACAGATCACGCAACCCAGGGTTTCAGCATGGGGGAAATAAAGCCTCAAAACCTCTGACTGAGAATACCTGTGGGGGTTGAGGCAGCAGCGGGAGAAATACCCAGTCTTACAGGAGGGTTCATTGGAGATAACCACAGGGTCCTAGAACCTACACAAGCCCACCCAGCTGGGAATCAGCACTGGAAGGACCCACTTTGCTTGTGGGTAGTGGGCAAAGTGACTGAAAACCAGCAGAGAGAGAAGCAAGCAGCATTGCTCCCTCTTGGACCCCTCCGCCACAAACAGTGTCACAATGCAGCAAGGTGGGTTACCCCACCCCGGTGAACACCTATGGCTCCCCCCCCCCTTACTACATAAGAGGCACACTGAGACAAAAAAAAAATATATATATATATATATATATATATATATATATATAGCCCAAATGAAAGAACAGATCAAAGCTCCAGAAAAAATACAACTAAGTGACAAAGAGATAGCCCATCTTTCAGATACACAGTTCAAAACACTGGTAATCAGGATGCTCACAGAATTGGTTGAGTATGGTCACAAATTAGAGGGAAAAATGAAGGCTATGCTAAGTGAAATAAAGGAAAATGTACAGAGAACCAACAGTGTTGGAAAGGAAACCGGGACTCATATCAATGGTGTGGACCAGAAGGAAGAAAGAAACATTCGACCAGAAAAGAATGAAGAAATAAGAATTCAAAAAAATGAGGAGAGGCTCAGGAACCTCCAGGACATCTTTAAACATCCCAACATCCGAGTCATAGGGGTGCCAGAATGAGAAGAGGAAGAGCAAGAAATTGAAAACTTATTTGAACAAATAATGAAAGAGAACTTCCCCAATCTGGCAAAGGAAATAGAATTCCAGGAAGTCCAGGAAGCTCAGAGAGACCCAAAGAACTTGGACCCAAGGAGGAACACACCAAGGCACATCTTAATTACATTACCGAGATTAAAGATAAGGAGAGAATCTTAAAAGCAGCGAGAGAAAAAGAGACAATTACCTACAAAGGAATTCCCGTAAGACTGTAAATTGATTTCTCAAAAGAAACCTTAGAGGCAAGAAGTATTCCAAGTCATGAAAGGCAAGGACCTACATCCAAGATTCCTCTATCTAGCAAAGCTTTCATTTAGAATGGAAGGGCAGATAAAGTGCTTCCCAGATAAGGTCAAGTTCAAGGGGTTCATCATCACCAAGCCCTTATTATATGAAATGTTAAAGGGACTTATCTAAGAAAAAGAAGATAAAAATTATGAACAGTAAAATGACAACAAACTCAGAGTTATTAACAACTGAATCTAAAACAAACAAAAAAAGAAACTAAGCAAACAACTAGAACAGGAACAGAATCACAGAAATGGAGAGCACATGGAGGGTTATCAACAGGGGAATGGGTGGGGAACGGGGGGAAGGTACAGAGAATAAGTAGCATAAATGGTAGGTAGAAAACAGACAGGGGGAGGTTAAGACTAGTGTAGGAAATGTAGAAGCCAAAGAACTTATATATATGACCCAGGGACATGACGTAAAGGGGGGGCACGTGGGTGGGAGGGGGTGTGCGGGGTGGAGGGGAATAAAGGAGGGAAAATGGGACAACTGTAATCAGATAATCAATAAAATGTATTTTAAAAATAACTTTAAAACTTCTTATGGCAGTCTGACTTTGTTATCTCCATTTTAGAGTAGATATAGAAACAAAGGCTTAAAGAAGTCAAAGCCAAGAAGGTGACAAGTGGCAGGAATGAGATTCAAACCCAGATTGACTCCAAACCACTTCTTTGCACTTCACAACACAGCTCCCGAGGCAAAGAAGAAAAGCCACATTTATTGAGCAACAACTATGTGCCAGTGCTGGCAGGAGTCCAAAGCTGAGCAAGACAATCCCGTGAAATAATACATACGAAAGTGAGTAGTACAGTGCCTGGCATAATATGTGCTTAATATAAATGCTAACTGAGAAATGGATAGAGCCAGTGTCTACCCTGCACCATGCTTGCTCCCCGGGTAGGGAGCTGTGCAAGGTATTCTGAGGCCAAGATCTCATTTGGACTCCGCCAAATGCAGTTCTGATGACGAGCGAGTCTCACAGCCTCTCCAACCTCACAGTGAAATGAAAAAGCTGGTGATTTCTTTCTAAAGCCTTTCCAATTCTTAGAGGTGAGGTGATATAGCGGTCAATGAGTTGTAAACAACAAAGCAAATGCAAACGAAAGTGATTATTTTAATACTTTAGATCCTTCTTGCAGCAAGGGCATTTCTTTGGTTTTTTAGGAAGAAGAATAATTCCCTTCTCAGAGGCCCAGTTTCTTAGGCCAAAATCTCCAGCTCTTGTGAGCTGGCAGAGACAAGGGGGCAGAGGACAAACGGCCACCCCACCCTGATGCATGGGGAGGGGGTTACTACTCACTACTTGGGGATCCCTCTGTCATCGAGGGCATTGACTTCTGTGGGATCTGGCCATGCCTAGCAGAGAGTTAATTAATGTCTGCAGGCTGAGTTAGCAGAAATAACAATTGCTTTGATTAAGGGAGTGAAATGGCTATGAGCCTTGCTTTGCACGAAATGGACAAAGAAGGGATAGGAATCATCCACTTGTCTTCCTTTCCCAGGCCTACTGGCCTGGCCTTCCTTTGGCCTGGCTGCTGACTGCCAGCTTCCCCCAGGAAGTGAGGCCCCTCTCCCCGCACCCTGTTGTGCCTTAGGAGGACCTGGGTTTTGTTGCTGCTGCCAATAAAAGGGTCAGTGCTGATGTGGGCTTTGCAAATGTGAGTTTGGAGCAGGGCCCAAGAAGACCAGGAAGAAGCAATGACGGCAGAGCTGACGAAGCAGCATGCATTCGGCGGTTAGTGTGGCATGCCCGTGGAGGTCTGCCGTGTGCAGGCCCTGCATTTTCTCATTCGGTCTACACGCCTGCCCTAGGAGGAATGAGGAACTCTCTAGGAGGAACCCAAGTCACTCAGCTTGTGAGTAGTGGAGCCAGGATTCTAACACAGGTCTGTCTGTCTGTCTAATCGTTCTACTGACAAAATGATTAGTCATTGTAATATACCTCCTCCTGGGCAAATAGAATATGAGGAGGGTGGAAAGTACTTAGAAAAGAAGAGGAAGGGGGAACCAAGAACACTGGGTAGGGCTGAGCTCAGTTGTCCTCAGATTTGCCTTGGTTGGCTGCAGGAAGCTTCTAATGCTAACGTTTGTTGAGGCCCTACTGTGTGAGCACCATGGTGCTAAGGAACACTACACGTACCAGCTCACTGAATCAGCACAGTAACCGCGCAGGGTTATTTCTGTTACTGGTTATTTATGTTATTTCTCATAGGAAGAAATCGAAGGCTGGAGATGGTAAACGCTTCACCCAAGTTGTGCCGCCAGGGAGAACTGCCAGGATTTGAACCCGATCCCGTCCTACACCTAAATTTCATGCTGGCTCCACTTTCCAGCACTGCCTCCCTCTTGCAGAACATCACAAAATGCTGATGAGTCCAGCCTTGGCACAAAGCGTACTTCTCACTCTAAGGGCAGGAAAAGGAAAAGTGGGACAAGGAATAGGAAACAGAGTTCTTGTTGCAGTACTCAACAGGGACTTGACCAGGCACTCCATCTGTGTTTAATCTCATTTAATCTGCCACTTGACCAGGCACTCCATATGTGTTTAATCTCATTTAGTTCTCCTAACAACCGGGTGGGAAAGACATAATTACCCACACTTTGCAGATGAATGTTTTGAGGCTCAGAAATGGCAATTGATTTGCCAAAGGTCACAGAGTTGATAAGTGGTGGACCAAGGATTCTGATCCAGATAGGCCCGGCTTCAAAGCCCAGGCTAATTATAATTTTGTACTAAGTCAAGTAGTATCTCATATGAGATGCTATTAAAAGCAAGCTGTAACAGAGGCCAACATTTTAAAATAAATTTGTAGTTGAAAAATTTATAGTTAAGGCAATCATCAATTAACTCATCTCTCTGGGAATAGAGAAAAGTTTGCTGTTACTGAATTTTAGCTGCTGAAGACGCTGGAGCACGGTTTAGCCATGGCGTGTGTTCAGTGGGAAGCTGACCCAGGCCGCAGGCCCAGAAAGAGGACTGTTCAAGAGTGTTCTGGGCATGCGGAGCAGGCAGGAAGCACAGCCAAGTTAGCTGCAGTCTGGGAGAGCGGTGTTGGCTTCAGTCTAGGCTGTACATGGTGTCTGCCAAAAAGAATCATATGTTCTCAAAAAACAGGGACTGGGAACAAACTAATTCAATCATTTCTCTTCCCTGCTCAGTAACCTTCAATGGTTCCCCATTGCATCCCAAATAAATCCCACAAGCCTTACCTTGACATTCAAAGCTCAGCACAATCCGGTCTCAATTTACTTTCCCAATCCTATCTCCTACTCATCCCACACAAATTGCATGCTCAAGTGAAACTGGTCCACTTTTTACTCCATTAACCCAATTCTAAATCTTCCTTCTTCCCTTTTCTCTCCAAATCTACTTAGTAAAATCCTGCTCTTTCTTCATGTTCCTTTCCTAGATGACTCCTCCATGAAGTCTCCTCTTATTGCCCACCAAAAAAGTACACACTTTCTCTATTTACCAGGTGAACATGGCAGTGATCATTTATGTACATGTCTCACCTTTCCAACTAGACAAAACTTCCTTGTGAGCAGAGGCAATACCTTACACTGGTGGGTGTATGAATTAAACAATAACTAGTGAGCTAAAAGGTTAATGCCTTCTCTATGATATCTATGTAGTTAAATATGCTCACTGTTTAAATTAAACAATTCAAAAGGATTTAACTTGAACTTGCTTAAAAGTGTGTTAGAGACTTGAATCCCTTCGAGAACAATATTCACTCATTCATTCATTCGCGCATTCTTTATCCTCAGTGAGCAACAGCTATGTTCCCTCAACCCCCAACCCCGTAAAACATTGTTTGAGAGCTTAGGATACAAGTGCCCCACTGAGATTGGGTCTGTTGGGAACCGCAAATGCCACAGGTCCTGAGTACTGATAGGGCTGCAGGGTATGTGTCTGCAGGAGCTTGCACGCCCTATTTTCTGAGGCCCTATATTTGCTAGTTACTATGCTAGGGTCTTGATTCACATGGTTCCATTTACAGCTGCAGAGAGTGGCTTTTTAAGCAAGATTCATAGCTGAGCAGGCATCTATCTCTTCCTGTGGTTAGGTTGAGCCAAGGGAGAGAAATTGAAGGATTCTGCTATTAAAAATACTTGGTAACAAGCCATTCCTCCTGCTTACAACTCCTACACTACTCTGTTCATGACTGGGAAGGATAGACATTCTGAACCAAGAAAACCCCCTTGCCAGTTTGTGCAGTGGTGCAGGCACCTACCTTGTCTCTAGTAGGCTTGAAGTTTGCAAAATTAAGTCAGTAATGTCCCAACTTAGATCAGTCATTGTCACTAGAAAGACAAACATGATGACTCTGGCCAAAAGCCAAGTGCTGCTCAGCTCTGTCATTCCTTGCACAGATCCGAACTTACCTGAATGAAAAAAAAATCATTGTTCTTTCTGACCCTCTCTTTTTCTGAAAGTTGGAGAATAATCTCATACCATTTTGAGGAGGAACCAAGATGATTTTGCTCTGCTTGCTGCATCCAGAGGCAGTTCGCATAGTGGTCAAGAATGTAGGGCTTCAGGGTCAGTGAAGACTCAGCCCCCCCTCAGTAGCTGTAGGTTTGTTTTGTAGGGGGCCAAGTTTCCTGACTTTGTTGTGCCTTTGCTTCCTCATCTGTAAAGCAGGACTAATTGTTGTACTTCATGGTTGTTGAGAGAATCAGATGGGCTAAACATAGTGTCAGACAAAGGAAGCACTTAGTGTGAGCATTATCTGTTACCAGAATCACAACTGCCAGGCACAATGTGACAGCTCAGATGACCTGCTATAGCCACCTCACCAAATCACCAAAGACATCAACCTCCTTTCTATGCTTCTTACCGACCCCCTGCCAGAAAAATCTATCAAAATTCAAACTTAAACATGAAGATTTTAGCATTTCCTTTTAATGTGACCCTATATTCGGGCATCAAAGCCCTTCTTTATTATTCAGCTCTGTGCAATCAATGTCCCCACACTGTTTCCTCCCAGGGGGTGCCGTGTGAACTGTGGGAGGTTTAGGGGGTGAAACGACCATAGAGACACCTCCTTGCCATCAGGGAGTTTGCAGTCTGGTCAGACTTGAAAGAAAGGTTGCCGATCTCTATAAAACACCGACAAATGTGAAAACTGCTGAAAATGAGTCGCATACCCAATGGCCAGGTTCTTAGCGCTAAAACCGTGTTACTGTCCTGCCTTCCTGTAATTATGGTTTCCCTTCTCTGCTAACATCAAATGAAAAACCCATGACATGGGAACTGAGCAACCCTGTTATATTGTCACTCTGCAGATTACATGTAAAGGACGAATTGTTTTCAGGGAAATTTTCAGGCAAATTTATGACCTTATGGGCAAATTGCCCATTATTGCTTTCAAAAAAATTTAAATACTATCAATGGACAAATTTTCAACCTTCAAAAAAAGAATACCATCTCAGCTTTAAGAATAGATTTTAATAGATTGAGTAGATTCCTAAGATTTTAAGAATAAAATCTCAGCTTTAATATTTATAGTTTGCTGCTGTGCATGTCCCCTCTGTCTGCGCACGAGGACACCGAAGGTGAGAGAGACCTGGTCTCAGGGTAGAGATGAAGGCAGAGGCTGGGACGGGTCTGCATCTCCCTCCTGCTCCTGCTGACAGGCTGGTGAGCTTTTGGAACCCAGGACCCTGGACATCAAATCTAGTGTTCTTTTTGCTACATTACTCTGTAGTCAACTAGTTATGCACCATTTCACTGGCTTTTAATTAGCTGAAAGTAGAAACAGATAACCTTGAAATTAATTCAAGTTAATGTTAAGTGCGGCTAACTTTTTATTAATTAAATGTTTCCATGAACTTTTCCAGTGATGTATTTTTCTGTGCCCCCTCACAGCAGTGAAGAAAATTGGGTAAGTACTCAATGAGGATTTATTGAATAAACAAGTAGCTTAGCTGGCTGGGTTTGGCTGCAGGGCGGGGTTAGGAGGTTGAATCACTAAAGATAAAATTGAGCATTTAATGTACTCTTTCATTTGTCAAGTCTTTATTAAGTCTCTGTTCTACGTACAGTGCTCCGTGAAGTAGAACACTGCCCACATGTGGCCCTCGGCAAAGTATTTAACTTCTTTGAGCCTCAGGTGCTTTGGCTTTAAAAATGAGAAATAGTAATAGTACTGAACTCATGGGGTTGAATGAGGATCAAATAAATGAACGTATTTAAAGAGCTTGGTACAGAGGTAGCACATGGTGGTGGGTCCTCAGTAAATGGTAAAGATAGTAATTATCTCCATGCTGTATATTTGTATGTGGTTCATACCCCAGGGTTCCAGGGACTCCGTGAAGTTGTTGTTACACTCTCCATAGCAGGCACAGAATGCCACGAGGATTTGTTTCTGAGCAGAGGAGGGGAATGGAGACAAGTGATGGAAGCAGAGCTGGGTTCCCATGGCCCCAACTCAAGAAAGAGCCCTGACCCTTAATTTCAGATGACAATGGGGGAACGGACCCAGATATCTTGGGTACTGGTCATACACCACTCTCCACCTGGGGTCTCCACTCAGCATCCTTTGAGAATTCTGGGCTCTTGGGCCCTTTGGCCAACTCCCTGGATCAGGGTGTGCGCAGGGGTGTGGGGACGAGTGCCTGTGGTGTGGGGGCCATGCTGGGGTTGTGCTACAGAAAGGCTACGCCGGCAAAGCAGGGGCAGATGGACTGCATCTGCTTCTGCAGTCCTTGGTCCCTACTCTGCAGTGGGAGGAAAGAGACCTTCCTGGGGCCCTGGCACACTTCTGCCCCAGCCCTGCCCTTGAGCAGGACTCTCCTGAGGCTGAGCTCTTGGAGGGCAGGGGCAAGGGCAGAGTATTGACCCAGGCAGGGGAGGGCTGAGCGTGGTACAGAGAGACCCACCACTTTGGTGCGACCCCAGCTGAGGCTGCAGTCTGGGCCCGAGGCACTGCCTGGAATTGCTCTAATGAATGGAGCTGCTGGCCAGTTCATTTAGTCTGACATTCCTGCTGGTCCTGCCATTGGCTGCCTGCTCTCCTAAGTTGGGGGAAGCCAATTCAGAAGACAGCAGAGCAACCTGCCACTGATAATCTATCAGCAATTGGCTTCCTTCAGGGATCTCATGGCCTGTGCGGTGGGAAAGGGTCAGGCTGGGAGGGAGAAAAGGGGGCAAAGACAGCTCTGTCTGTTTAATCTTGTCAGGTTTCCAAATCTCAAAGGGGCTGTGGGGGCTCCTTGGTAGACTGCTCAATAGCTGATTGTCTCTTTCAAGGTGACAACTGGGTTCAAAGGAGTCTTTACATTTTTCTCTCATGGAAAGTGAAGAATAAAATAGCAATTTGCTGATTGTATCAATTTGTAGGAGTGTGTGAGGTTTATCATATATTGTCCTGGTTAGCCCCATGATTTTTATCTGTCCCCGTTTCTGTTTGGTCTCTGATCTGTTGTATATTTCTATACCTACATCTGTCCGTGTCTCCCAATAGGCTGATCCTCCTGTCCACTCCCATGGTTTTCTTCCCTAGTTGTAGTTGAGCAGTGGGTCCCAACCAGAGGGGTGGTATTGATATGGGAGAGGTGGTACTTAGAAATGTGTGGGACTTTGGTGGTCTCAGTGGCTAAGGGCTTCTGTTGGCTCTCAGCATGCAGTGCCTAGGGCCCAGGGATGCTAGAAATCCTGCAATGGGCCAAACAGTCCCACCCAACAGACTGATCTCCCCCTAAGAGGGACAAGGGCTCTCAGAAATAAGTGGGCTCATAGTAAACTGACTCGTGCTAACTGACGAGAGACTGATAAAGACAAATTCAGTGGAATATTTTACAGAGGGGATGTTCCTTTTCAGCAAACAGAGACTTCTATCTGCTATCTGGGCACCTCCTTGTACCAGAACAAGTGTTAAAGTGACCTATCAGTCAAAGTTGAGCATGGGTTGGGGGCTAGTGGAAGCTAGTGCCCGATGAGGCCTGATGAACCCCAAAGTCCTCATAACTGGCATAAACACCTCTCTAGAGCCTGGGATACTCCTGTGGACCTGTGTCTCTCCCTTTTAGCCAAAGCTGGAAACATTTCCACAAACACTCGCTCCTCAGGCTGCTACCACACATAGACGTAGGTAATAAGGTTCTTGCCCTGAACTTACATGCTTTAGAGGGACTGGCTTTGGTCCTGTCCCTACTGCGGACCTGGAATTCTCTGCCCAAATAGCCCAAACCAGTTCCCAGGGCCTGTTTTCCAGGCCCAAGGCCATTGTGACCGTCCTGAGGCTGAGGGAGGCTAAAGAGAGTTGGCTTGCAGGGGGCAGGGAGACAGAGCTTGGATGTGTGGCCTGAGGTCTGGGAGAGTGCCGGGCAGGAAGAGGATGGGGCAGGGGCTACTTCGGGCTTCCTTGGCAAGGACCCAAGCCTGGTACCTTCTCCCATCAGGGCAACCACGTCCAGTTCTCCTGGGGGCATGCCTGTGTCACCTTGACTGGACTCGGGGCAGTCACTGTCTGCTCATTCAGATTTTGGTTTCTCTCCAGTATGCTCTCAGAAAGTTAATCACATTCGTTTTGCTGGCATTTACAAATCTTCACATATTTTCTGAAGTTCTTTGTGACAGGCGAGGGGTAGAATAGGACTAGGTCACGACAATGTCCCACAGTCATGCCTACCCCTCGGGACGTCAGCTTCGTTGTGACCCCTAGCTCTGTTCTTATTAGGTCTGTCTCTATGTCTATTTGCCCTAGTGCTTTGTTTATTCTTTTCTCTTACGTTTTACCTTTTGGGGACCAGGACACAGGACCGTAAACTATCAGCAGTGAATACGCAGAGTTGGTACAGCGTCTACACAAGCATTAGAGGTTTTCATGTTTCAGGCTGCAATCCTAGCAGCTTCTTTGATCTTTTACTGACCAGTAAATTATTCATTGGCTCTGTCATAAAGATAAACCAAAGTCTATAAAGTCTATTTATAGTATCACAAAGAGCTCCCCTTCTACCTGGAACTTCAGATGTGGACTGTGGTTCTGATGACAATGAAGCAGCACTATGGCCTTAACTCTCCCCACCCCCCTTTTTTATACCTTTTCTTTTTTCTTTCCTTTGAGCTGTCTTCCTCCCATGGTTGTTCTTCATTTTCCCTGCCATTTTTGTGGGGTCCACAGCTGAGGTTTTTTTTCAGGGTTTCTTAATTAAGATCTCATTGCCTCTCCTGGCCTCTGGGAGCCACATCCCTTCTCTGCCTGAATCCCAGCCCAATCTCAGCTCCTCCCTATGGAGCCCATATCCCCAGGCCCCAGCCCCTCAGCTCCAGGCCCATGGCTGATCCCTTCCGGTGCAGCCCATCTGCCCTGAAGCCCAGAGCACCTGTCAACCCCAGGAAGATGACCTGTGCTCAGTTGACGGCCAGTTCCAAAGGAAACTTCATATTGTTGGGAGAATTCATTCCAGATTGTGTATGGTGTGCACATGATTGTGTGTGCATTGTGTGTGTGACTGGGTGTGCACAGGAGCAGATGCCTGCCAGCCATTAAGCACTCTCTTTTATTTTATTACCTTTGGCTTTTCTAGCATCTTCCTCAATTAAAGTGGAAAGGCAGAGCAGACAAGGAAATCAGTGATCTCTTCCCAAACATCAATAAAACAAATTTCTCTCTGGGTTACCTACTTGTTATTTGGATATCAGACTGACTGTAATCTGTTTCCATTTTCCTTCCACGAGTACCCCACCAGAAGCTAGAGGCTCAGCCATGGATATCCTACTGTTTCCATTTGGCTGAACGAGGGGAGAGATTAGATTCCTATTTGCTATGCGGACACTCCTATCTGATATCCATTAGATGTGTCAGGAAGAGCCCGGAAAATGTGTCTCCTCTAATTATTTTGGGTGGGTGGAGTGGCTCTTGGAAGAGGTCTCCAGCTGCCTGGAAGATACCAACACGGCTTTCTTTCTTTCTCTATTTGGTAATAAACCATGGCCCAAGTTACTTCTGTTCTGAGACATATGGATATCAGGGACTGCTCCCTGCTGCTACAAAAGGAGAAGAAGCTAGACTCTGCTTAAAAGGTGGGAAGAGTGCCTTTGATGCAGCACCCTAGAGAGGCTAGTGTGCAAGGTGGTTCATTGTACATATAACAAAACTGAGGTCCAGAGAACTTAAGTAGATTGCTTCCATGGGACTGTCCAGCTCTCTCTTCTTTTTTCCTGCTGCCAATTCTCCTGAGGGGGGCCTTCCAGCCTGGCCACATCCTGCCCACTCAGACCCCTGAGAAGCGAGGCATGCATGTATGATTTAGACATGCATTTCCAGCCAATCAGAAAGGCAGGGACAGGGCTAGTATTCTGTTGAGTCCTACAAGTTGCCTAGCATGGTGCTGGGCACAGGTGAGCTTACAATGCATCCTGGTTCACTGACTGAGCTCCGGGAGTGACCTCTGAGGTCCCCGACCTCTAAGTACTTGCTTACTGAGCTCCTACTACATGCAGTCTAGTCAAACCTTCTAGCTCCTGTAGACCAGGTTTTTGTGGGTCTCCTTTCTGGAAGACAGACTCTTCCTGCCTTGGCCACCAGGCCTGCCTCTCCCTCCTTTTCTGCCATCTTTCTCCTGCCCCACGTCCATCAGGGATGTGTTAGCAGGACAGCCCTCTGCTTTGTGCTCGGTTCTGCCCTCACCTCCAACCCGCCCCCCGCCCCCTACCAGCTACAGTTTTTTCAGGTTCCCCACTTCAGGGGACACTTCTTTTTAAACAGAGTGTTGTCTTCTGTGACATGGCAATCCTTCCGAATTGACAAGACCTGTCTCTGAATCTCACACTCTGCCACTGGCTCTCAAGTTGGGTCCTAAGTGACTTGTCATCTTTCTCTTGTCAGTCGCTGATCCCACTGTCCCTCCCTCCCCACTGGAGCCATAATCACCTCCCTTCTCTCTCACTATTGTCTCTGTGCAGCTCTGTGGCTCCACAGGGGCTCTCAGCCCTCAGACCAGACAGAAATAACCGCAACACAGGCTTTCTGAGGAAAAGAAAAATGTCCATCTCCTCCCTCTGTTTCTTCCCCCTCCCCAGAAAAACATTTCTAGTAGAGATGACACCCAGAAACAGGAGCAAGGACAGAAAGGCCCTCAGATGAAAGTTTCTGCTTGAAGGGGGATTATTTATTTCCTATTTAAGCAGCATGCCCAAGAGAGCGGGCTCCTGCGCTTGGTGCAACAGGGAACAGGGCGCCCGGCAGCATGACGGGTCCCGGTTTCAGAAGCTGGTGAGGAGCAGCGAGACCTCTGGGGGCCCCATATACACCCCCATAGGATATTGTAGGGCTCAAGATCTGGGAGGCTGAGAGGTAAGGAGCTGGGAGGGATAGAAGACAGTGTATGTTTGTGAAGTCCAGTGAGATTATTCTTGCTAATGGCTTGGCATGGAATATGCCCAGGGCTTTTGTTGCTGCTGTTGCACAGGTTCTGCCCTGTTCTCCTGGCCCCCAAGCAGGGTGCCCCCCGAGGTCTCTCTCTGGCTGTGCGGTCTGCCATGCCAAGGGCACTGGGCCAGCTTTCCAAGCCTTGGGCTCCATCCCCAGCTTGGCTATTTGATCCTCCTGTTCAGAGAGGAAAATACGGTCAAAAGATGCGCAGTGTTATGCTGTCACTCACTGGGGGTGAGTGCTCTTTCCCAACCTTGAAATGAATGTAAAAACTTGGTGTTAGAAAATAGACAGCTCTTGATGCAACTGTATTTATGCTGTTTTAGATGAATTATTTTACCTCCTCAGGACTCAGTTTTTTCATCTGTAAAGTGAGGGTGATCTTCCATGCCACCTTATTATAGAATCACAGGAGGAGATGAACATGAAAATCCTTTCTGAAGTATGAAGCACAAAGGATGGTTATTTGCAACCTTTTATACGCAGTGCATTAGGTAAGGGGGAGATAAGATAGAGTCTGCCTTAAATGCTCAGAATTGGTTTCCAGGTTGACCAAATCTCTTGTTGTTCCCTCCTTGCCAACCCCCTCTTCCTTAATTTGCTTTGACCTCCCATATTCCCCAAACCCTGTTCTTGCTCCCTGCTAACGCCCCTTCCCCAGGACTAAATGCAGACTCCATGCCTGGTTGACAAGGAAGGCTTTGGGGATCTGGTTCCCCATCCTCCTCTCTTGCCATTCTTCCATTTACAGCTCTAGCCAATCTGAATTCTGACTTGGTAGAAAGTGCCATGCTTATTCTGGCTTCCAGGTCTTTGCACATGCTGTTTCCCCTTCATCATCCCTCAAGTCCTGGTTTTATTGTCACTTCCTCCAGAAAGCCTACTGATCTTGGCCCTGGCAGTGCATTAAATAGCTTGCTTGTTTAAATTTCCTGTTTGTTCATGAACTCTGAGGCAGGGGCCATGCCTGTTTTGTTCGTTGTATATTCCTAAGCACCCAGCACAGTGTCTGCATTAGAGCAGGTGCTCAATAAGCACTTGCTGAGGGAAGGAAGAGTAGGCTGGAGAAAAAAAGTGAGTTGACATTCATGAGGCAGACCATCCACTAAACCCAGGGAGTCCTGGTCTGCAGACCTGCCTGCAGCAGTGTAGACATTGTGTGGGAGGCATTGAGTCAAGCAAAGTAGGATGGAGCCCTCTGCACTGGAGGTCTGACGCAGGCCCCACAGTGTTTCTCCCGAAGCCCAGCCAGCTGACTGTCCCAAGGCCAGGGCTTACTTATCCCCAGCAGAGGTGCCTTGGCCCTAGCCCAGACCTTCACTTGAATTCTACTTGTGCATTATCTGTCTTTCTGGCTCTGAGTAGCATCAGTGTGGGAAGAGAGAGGCATGACCACACCCAGCCAAAGCAGCAAGGGCTCCAGCCTGGCTCTGGAGAGTCCTTAACATTCGGAGGAGGAAGCCAGTGATTACAGTTTAGACTTGCAAATTGGTTTAGTAAATAGGCTTTCCTGAGAGAGGGGATAGACAGCTGGACTGAGCTAGTGATAACAGTGAGCCGCAGCAAAGGGTGGTGAAGGAGGAGATCTGCTCTCCTAGGAAGGGGGGTCTCCAGGCACTGCTTCCTGGTGAGAGGTCTTTTAAGTGAATTCATTACGGCAGTTTTGCCTTCCTTCGGAGAAGTCCCCGGGTATTACTTTTGCTGTCTGTCTCAAAGGATCAGTGAGACTGCATGAGATGATAGAAGAGCACACACTCACCCATGTGCCACGCAGGTGCCTGTTGAAGAATTCACTCATTCACTCATTCATTCATTCCCTCAACTAGCTTGTATTGTGCACCCGATCTGTGTCAGGACCTATGCTGGGTTCTGAGAACACAGTAGCGAGAAAGACGTTCAGTCCCCACTCTCTCCTCTACGCCGAGATGTGGCTGGGGCTCAGGACGGAGGTTAGGATGCCCTCAGCCACTCAGTTTGCCTTCATCAGGCCCAGGTCTCTTTTCTGTACAATGCCACACCTAGCACAGTGGACATGTCACACGGACCCAGGCTGGGAGGGCCTTGCCCTATGACCGTTTTTTGCACTCCCAGCATTGTCTCCAAGAAAAGAATCCAAGGCTATGTGGGTGGACTAGACACCCTGGGTGTTGAAGCGTTGCCCCTAGCTTACACGTTGCCCGGTGCAAATTGTAAACAGGGCTTCTTCCTCAAGACACGTCTGCTGGAAAATTGTCACACTGCATGGCTCCAGTGTGAATGGTGCCCCCAGATTTGCTCAGTATCTATGCCTATTCATGCATCTTGGTCTATTGTTTAGTATGAACAGAACAATGCTGCAAATGCACAGGGCAGTTGCTACTGTCAAATATCTCAAGAGAAATATGTGGTGCTGTATCCAGTGCCAAACACTTGATATGCCAAAAGTCCATTTTTGTTTGCTGTTAGCATGTATTTCTAAAGTTCTATTAGGTGGAGGGTGACTGAAGGTGGTAGTTTACACTATTCCGAACTACATGTGAAAATCTGACAAATGTGGAGAAAGCCAATTATCTAAGAGGGTCTAATTTTCTTTTCCCTCTTTCTTATCCATATCTTTCCTCTGTGCTGGGCACAGATAGCACCACCCCTCAGGCAAGTGTCAAATACTTGGGCAGAACATTGCCCAACTCCTTGGCTCCCGATACCCACATATTCTCGGAAGAACTCTTGAAGTGCTTTTGTTTAAGAGTCACTGCCTCATAGTTTCGCTTACAAATCCCTGGCCCCAAGGCCTCTGTCCACAAAGCAGATAAGCCAAGCAATGGATTTAATCAATGAGAACTGGAAACCCAGGTTTGCCTTGAAGCATATGGAGAGCCTGATTTCCAACCCCATGGGCACTGTGACATGCACACGCATGCACACACATACGCTCATCTGCCCCTATGTGTGCAGGGATTGGGAACAGGGGAGCTGGTGCCTGACCCAGTGCCTTTGCCCACTGTGCCAATAAATGCTGATTGCTGCAAATGGCGGTGTTGCCGCCAGTGACTGGGTCCTTCACTTCCTCGAGCTTTGAATTTCTTGTAGGTAAAATAAAGGCACAGTATTAGCTCTGTTGGTGTCTTAATCTGTTTAGATGCTGTCACAAAAACTCCATAGACTGGTGGCTTACACAACAAATAGTTCGGTGGCTGGGAAGTCCTGGATTAAGGTGCTGGCAGACTCAGTGTCTGGTGAGAGCCCATTTCCTTGTTCATAGATGGCTGTCTTCTTGCCATGTTCTCACGTGGTTGGGGAGGCAAGGGGCTTTTATAGGGTCTATTTTATAGAGCATTAATCCCATTTATGAAGGTTTCACCCTTATGACCTAATCACACATAAATTTGGAGGACGTAAACCTTCAGTCAGCAGTGTGGCATCATTGCTGCTCTGACCCCAACGTTCTGGGTGAGACCTTAGGCGCTGGTGGCTCCATTCGCAAATGCACTTGCCCCAAATAGCAGAACCGGGGCGACCCAGGAGCCTGAACCAGTCAGAAACAGTGCATTCCCAGACAGAGCATCCTTGCCCTGCCTTTCTCAGCCACAAGGACCCAAGGACTAGATCCCACCAGTGTTAAATGCCATCAAAGTTCTGCTTTGATTTCTCCATCTATTCCCATACATTTACATCATCTGTTCATTAGACGCCAACTCCAAGTGAAAACAGCTCTGAGTAGACATGCTGTCCACCGAGAACAAATGTTGCTCTGGGCCAGTGCTGCTGCCTTGGCGGTTTAGAGCCTGGGCTCCAGGGGCTCTGGGAGAATTAGTGCCTCTCAGGACTGAGACACAGCGGATGCCTCACCTGGGTCCTGGCTGGTGTTCATCCACTGATGCACTCTGTGCTGAGTAAAGGCTCACTGGTCCAGGGTTCTGAGGTGAGGGCTGTGGGGGCTGCAGAGATGGGCGACACATGGTTCCAGGCTAATGCGCCTACACAAGCTACTTCAGTATAAGGCAGACTGTGGCACCCGAATGCTGCAGGGGCTCCAGGCAGCGGAGAGCACCTCCCACTGGAGGTTTGGAGAGGTTCCACAGGGAGGGAGCTGGCATTCGAGCTGACGCTGAGTGCGAGAAGAGGCAGGTGTTTTGGTAGGGGGTAAACCTGGGAGGAAGTGGGAGAAGTGTGCAGCCTCTCTGGTGTGAGGTAGGTTCTGAGTTCTGGAGGCAGTATAAACCATGGGGAGGCGGGCGAGAGAAGGTGGGACGGGAAGCATTGGTTGGGGATTGATCAACAAAGGCCTTCCATGTTGATGGAAGCAGTCCACCAGAGTCGGTGTGATAGACAGAGTAACAGGCCCCAAAGATATCCCGGGGCTGATCTCCAGAACCTGTGACTATGTTACCTCAGTGGTGGGCAGTACTCTCCAGCTGTGAACAGCTGACACCTCGATTTTAGCCCTGGAAGACTGATCTCGGGCTTCTGAGCTCTGGAACTGTGAATGGATACATTTATGTTGTTTTAAGCCACGAAATTGGTGGTAATTAGTCACAGCAACAACAGGAAACTAATACAGTTGAAAATGCTGGCCAGTTCTTATGGTTTGTAACCTCAGGCAAGTTATTTAAATTTTCTATCAGACATCAATTTCCTCATCTTTTATGGGCTTTAATGGTAGTAACTACCTCGAAAAGTTTTAGGGACGAACTGAGATAATGCGTGCAAAGCATCTACACATAGAAAGCCTGTCATGAATTATAGCCGTTGGTAGTATCATCCCTGCAGGCTCTGTGGGGCACTCTACCCCATCCTGGCCACATCTCTGCGCTGTTTTTCTCCTTCCTTGCTCTCTCCTCCTGGAGCTGGGTGATTGTGGCTCTATGTTTAGAGGGAGATACTCATCGTCACCAGCCCCTGCCAAACCACCCTGCCCACGAAGACTACAGATCATTTAAAACACAGTGTGAGGGACTAGATGTCTACTGATGTACTGCCATAAAATTCACAGATCTTAATAATTAAAGATACTAACATTTAAAATTATTTAAACATTTTATTGTAAGCACAGCTAAAAATTAAATGTTAATTTTATGGACAATATGTAATGAGATTAACAAGTGAAACTGTGAGACCTCTCCATGTAGTTGTGTTTGACTAATCAGGTTTTTTTTTTTTTTTAAAGATTTTATTTATTTTCAGATAGAGGAGAAGGGAGGGAGAAAGAACAATGTATGGTTGCCCCCCACATGACCCTCACTGGGGACCTGGCCCGCAACCCAGGCATGTGCCCCGACTGGGAATCGAACCGGGACCCTCTGGTTCCCAGTCCGCGCTCAGTCCACTGAGCTACACCAGCCGGGCTGACTAATCAGGTTTGGAAGGTATGTGAGGGCTGGATTAGAAGTCTTTCCCTGTGATAGACTCATAAACACACGTACTTTTTATAAACATAGTTTTATTGAGGTATAATTGAAATGTAAGAAACTGTACATACGAAAGATGTACAATTTGGTAAGTTCTGACATATCTATATACCTGTGAAATTGTCACTGTAATTAGAATAATAAGCACCCATTACATCCCAAATTTCCTCATGCGCATTTGTCAGGTATCTATTGGCCCCTCTCTGACCCCCACTGTACCTTCTTACCCACTCTCCCCACAGGCAGCCACACATTTGCTTTCTGTCACTATCAGTGCTTGCATTTTTATAATTTTTAAACTTTTCTCTTTAAAAATTAAATGTATTGGGATAACACTGGGTAACATCATATAAATTTCAGGTGCACGACTTTATAATATGACATCTGTATGCTCTGCTGTGTGCTCGCCACCTGAAGCCTAGTCTTCTGTCACTACGCACCCGACTTCCCTCTCTTCTTTGTTCTCCTCTGGTAACCACCATAGTGTTGTTTGTAGGCAGGGGTTTACCCGTTCGTTGGTTTGCTGCTTTTTGTTTCATATCCCACATATGAGTAAAACAATGCAGTTCTTGTTGTTTTCATCTCACTTATTTCTCTTAGCATTAATACTCTCAAGATCCACCCATGTTGAAACAAATGGCAATAGTTCAGCTTTTTATGACTGAGTAGTATTCCACTGAATATCTGTACTACATCTTCTTTACCCAATCATCAGCTGGAGGACACTTAGGTTGTTTCCATGTCTTGGCCATTGTAAATAATGTTGCAATAAAACATAGGGGTACATATATCTTTATGAATAAATGTCTTCAAATTTTGGGGGTAGGTACCCAGAAGAAGGATTGCTGGGTCATATGGTATCTCTATTCTTAATTCCCTGAGGAACCTCCATACTGTTCTCCGTAGTGGCTGTGCCAGTTCACATTCCCACCAGCATTGTATAAAGGTTTCCTTTTACTATAGCCTCTCCCACACTTGACATTTCTTGTCTCATTGAGAGTAGCCATTCTAACAGGTGTGAGGTGTTATGGAGGCAGGATAATAAGAAGCTATGAAAATTCCTTGGTAAGTGTAATATGGAAACTGAGGAAGAACACAATGGCCAGGTGATTTACAGCCAGATGCACAAGGTCATCAGGGCAGAAGTCCTAACTGCCTGGCGGAGGGCAAAACTGGGAAAACAAGGACCTCACCCCCAGGGTAACCTTTCCTCTCCTGGCCTGTCCTCCCTGGAGATGACACCTAGGCCTCAGTTGTATTTCAGATCCAGGTCAAGAAAAGCAGCAAAACCAAGTGGACAATACCAAAACCAGCTGCAGTGACTGAAGACGCCCTGCCCTGGCACTGACCAATCAGTGGAGATCACGACCCTGAAAGGGCACACCTGGAGAACTATCCTGCTGAAACCCTCCCCTGAGATCTCCCCTGAGATTCAGGCCTGGGAGAGAGAGAGAGAGAGAGAGAGAGAGAGAGAGAGAGAGAGTTCTTTGACTAGTCCCTTCACCTTCTTTCATTCAGTCCCCACCTCCCCACTCCCTTCTTACAGCTGTCAGTCTGTTCCATGTTTCTATGCTTCTGGTTCTATTTTGCTTGTTAGTTTATTTTGTTCATTAGATTCCACTTATAAGTGAGATCATATTGTATTTGTCTTTCACTGACTGGCTTATTTCACTTAGCATAGTGGGCTCCAGTTCCGTCCATGCTGTCATGAAAGGTAAGAATTCCTTCTCTTTTTTTTTTTTACTACTGCATAGTATTCCATTGTGTAAATGTACCACAGGTTTTCTTTATCCACACATCTACTGATGGGCACTTAGGCTATTTCTAAACCTTGGCTATTGTAAATAGTGCTGCTATGAACATGGGGCTGCATATGATGTTTTGGGATTCATAGGATATATTCCCAGCAGTGGCACTGCTGAGTCAAAAGGCAATTCCATTTTTAATTTTTTGAGGAAACTCCATACTGTTCTCCACAGTGGCTGCACCAGTCTGCATTCCCACCAACAGTGCACTAGGGTTCCCTTTTTTCCACATCTTTGACAGCACTTATTGTTTGTTGATTTATTAATGGTGGCCATTCTGACAGGTGTAGGTGATAGCTCATTTTTTTAATTTGTATGCCTCTGATGGCTAGTGATGCTGAGCATCCTTTCATATATCTATGGGCCCTCTGTATGTCCTCCTTGGAGAAGTGTCTATTCAGGTCTTCTGTCCATGTTTTCTAATCTTCACCCAAGAATGTATTTATTGATTTTAGAGAGAGAGAGAAGGAGGGAGGGAGAGAGAGAGAGAAACATTGATGTTGGAGACAAACATCAATAGGTTGTTTCCTGTATGTGCCCCGACCAATGATTGAACACGAAACCTAGGTATGTGCCCTGACAGGGAATCCAGCCTATGACCTTTCAGTCTATGGGACTATCCTCCAACCAACTGAGGTACCTGACCAGGGAAGTATGTATTCCTTTTTATCTAGTGTCTTTCACTCAGCATAATTAATTCATCCATGGTGTCAAATGGATCAATATTCATTCATTTTTATTACTGAATAGTATTTCATTGTATGGATATACTTGCTTGTTTATATATTCCCCAGTTGATGAACATCTGGGCTCTTTTCAGTTTGGGATATGACAAATAAAGCTGTTATGAACTTTAGTGTAAAAGTCTTTGTATAGGTATATGCTTTCATATCTCTTGGACAAATATCTAAGAGAAGAATAGCTGACCAATGCGGTAGGAGTATGTTTAACTTTTTAAGTAACTGACAAACTGTTTTCCAAAGTGGTTGTACCATTTACATCCCCACAAACAATATAGCAGTTTCTTACCCACATGTCAAATGGTAAGCCTTTTACGTGTTGGTTATCTTAAAAGATATGAAGTGTTACCTCATTGCTGTGTTTTTAAATCCTCATCTGAGGATATGTTCATTGATTTTAGAAAGGGGGCGGGGGGGGAAGAGAGAGAATGAGAGATGGATGTAAGAGAGAAACATCAATAGGTTACCTTTCATGCATGCCCCAGTAGGTATTGAACCTGCAACCTAGGTATGTGCCATGATCGGGAATCAGACTTACAAACTTTTGTTGTATGGGATGATGCTCTAACCAACTGAGCCACCCAACCAGGGCTCACTGTGGTTTTAATTTACATTTCTGTAATGACTAATTATGCTGAGAATATTTTCATGTGCTTATTTGCCATTCATATATTTCCTTTGTTGAAGTATCTTTAAATATTTTGCTCATTTAAAAAAGTTGCATTGTTTATTATTGAATTCTTTGTCAGATATATTATGAGATTGTTCTCCCTATCCATGGCTTGTCTTTTCATTTAACAGAATCTTTTGAAGTATAAAAATTTTTAATTTTGATGAAGTTCAATAGTTCAATTTATCATTTTGGTTTTTTATGGGTCATGTTTTTTATGTCATATTTGAGAAATTTTTGTCTCATCTAAGGTCAGAAAAATTTATTGTTATGTTTTTTCTACATTTACACATAAGGTTTTACATTTGAGGTTTTACATTTAAGACTATGACTTAGTTTTGGTTAACTTTTACCTGTGGAGGAATGTGTGGATGTGCAGTAGGCAGTTAGACAGGCACAGGCAGAGTAGAAATGATAGGCCAGGTATGGAATGTCGCCAGGGTGGAAAGCTCCAGGTGCCTGGCAATGGGCAAAACTGGGAAAACAAGGACCTTGCTCCTAGGATAACCTTTCCTCCCTGGCATATTGGTCATGCGGTTTGGACCCCTTGACCTTTCATATTGTTGGTCATGTGGTTCTGACCCTCCTGTGACTTTCCTCCCCTAGTGTGTCATAGTCATACAGTAAAGCCCTTTAAAGGGGAAACAAAAGGACCCAGAGAATAACCTCATACAACCCCCATACAAGCCCTTGCACAGCCACTCCCTTAGGCATTAAGCCCTAGAGATAACATCTAGGCCTCAGTTGTGTTTCAGCTCCAAGCCCAGAAAAGCAGCAAGGCCAGGCAGAGAGATGCTGTAGCTGACCTCAGGACCACCTGCAGTGAACAATGACACCCTACCTTAGTGTTGACAAATTGGAAGAGACTAGGACTCTGAAAGGACACACTTGGAAAGCTATCGAATATTCTATTAAGATCCTCTCCTACATTTCCTCTAAAGTCCCCACATTAAAAACCCTTTAGGTAAAGAACCCAGTGCACTCCCTTTCTCTTTCTTTCTGGAGCATGCCCGAGCCTTTCTTCTTCTCCTTCCCCCAGGTGTGTATAGCCTTGCTTTCTTTCTCCTAAGTTCTGAAGGCCCTTCTTTTGCCTCTGTAACTTGTTCTGTGAGCCCATCCAGCCCAGCTGGCTCACTTCTTCCATGTTCACTTGTTCTGCCTCTGTGACTTTCTAAATAAACTTTTGCTTATATTTGAGTCTTGGTTCTGAATTCTTTCTTAGCCAGAAGTCAAGAATCAAGGTTGCTGAACTGAGGTCGAATTACCAGTGATTCTGGTGCCATTTCACTGCTGATAGAATTAATTTTTAAAATATGGGTATCCAATTGTCCGAGAACCATTTGTTAAAAAGACTATCCCTTTTCCAACTGAATTGTCTTTGCACCTTTGTCAAAAATTAGTTGTTCATATATGTGTAGATTCTTATAAATATTTTTGTTATCTTTCAAGTATTGAATAAGTTATGTATTTAAAGTAGCACATTATAGAGTTCTTAGGTTATTTTTTAAAAAAGTTTAAATTAACAACTGCTCATAAATGAACATAATAAACTTACCTATCAATTATTTGTGTTATTACAGATGCTCCTTGACTTACAATGGGGTGATGTCCTGATAAATCCATTGTAAATTGAAAATATTATAAGCCAGACATACATTTAATACACCTAATCTACTGAAAGTCATAGCTTAGCCCAGCTTACCTTAAAAAGGCTCAGAACACTCACATCAGCCTACAATTGCCCAGTATCGTGAGAAGGTGTTCTACTGCAGGTACTGCCCCGGCCTAGTGTGGTAAGGAAGGCGGCCGTGCAGACTGAGGAAAGGGCGGAAGGAGAGAGCTGACGGAGCTGTGCGGAAACCTGCCAAATCAAGCATGGACTTGTGGGAGATGCCTAGCGGGCTGAACTGTGATTGGGGAATGCTGACTTCTGCTTCTCTGAAGCACATATGGAGAGGCCACTCTCTTGGGACTTGTGCCTTCCCCGGACTCCACCACGATCCGGTGAACACGGCGCAGGCTTTCCTGGACGGCTACGTGGAGGCTGAGGACAGCACCCCCAGATCCTGAAGGAGAGAGCGGCTGCCAGAGGATGGCGGCCTGTTTGTGCAGCTGGCTTACTAACAGATAAGGATATGAAGAACTTTTGGGCATCTTTTTGGCTTCTAGCTTGGTGGGCAGTAAGGGAAGTGCTGGGTCTTGTGGGATAACAGGCTCCGAGCAGAGTGCTCTCAGCACTGCCCACCCCTCACCCCTGCCCCCACTGGAATCTTATAAATAAAAATCTGTTTCCCTTGACACTAATTGTTGGGTCGTGTGTCAGGTGCCACGTGAAGGAGCCCCGTTTTGCTCAGTTACACTTTTGCTTGCTTTCATAATACTTGGGTTAGAACAAGTCATGAAAACCACACCTTGCTGAGCCTCAGGGAAACATACCTCAGTGTTTTATAAATGTCTTACAGTAAAATTTTGACATTAAACTTGGTGCTTTTCCAATTCCTTTTAACCCTCTCACTTCTCCGCCTCACCTTTTGAGCAGCAGCAGGGTTTTCTTTGTACTTTGCCCTTGAGGTAGGGACCATACAGAGAGAACAAAGAGTTCCTTTCCCTGGCTTTTGAGCTCTTAAGTAGCCTTTTGTAAATCTATTGTAGAGGCGATGGTATTGAGAGTCATGGATTTCAATTCTAAGGGCAGGGTACCTGAGAGAAAAAAGGGTGTTTTTGAAATTCAAAAGCTTGGCTTTAAATATCAAAAGCCAAAGCCAAAGGGCTCAGAGCACAGATTTTATATCATAAACCAGACTGTGGAGAAGAACAGTCTCTTTGTCAGTCCCCCTAAAGATAAGATTTCTACCACGGGGTGAGGTGGAGTGGACGAGGGAGATTTGGAGGGAATTTGATTAAAGTTTAAACAGATGGGTCCTACCAGGCCCAGGCTGCAGTGTTGACAGAACCAAGACAGGCCTCAAGAAGAGGGCCTGACCTTCTGGCCCGACCAGCCAGAATGTTACAGAGCAGATGGGAGGTGGGAGGGGGCGGCGGGGCTGGGGCAGGTGTACGATATGCTATTACCAAAAGGACCCCCTCTCTTTCTCCGGGGGTTTCCCCTCTACCTACTAGGTTCGCCTTGCCCACCGCCAGAGGAGAGACGTCTCTCAATGCCAGAGATTGGTGAAAAGGAAAGGAATTATTTATTTAAAAGTTATACAGACTTAGAGTAATGACTTAATGTCTTCATTAAAATACTAAAGTTCTTTAGAATACCCACAGATGCACACAGTCCTTCCTTCCCTCTGCCCAGTCCAGGGTACTGTATCTCAGGAAAAGAGGTAGAAGTCCAGGATTCAGGTTCCTGGCACCATCAGCTGTGTCGCCGCCATGATCTCCAGTTAATCCAAAACCATGTGGCACCTTCTCATGACCCACCAGCAAGAGTCCTTTCACCCCTTTTCTTCCAGGCAAAGTCTCTCCTGCTTCCTAAGTCACGTGGCAAAAGGGAGCACCCCAAAGCCGAGTGGTCCCCACTCCTCCAAAGGTGAGTGGTCCAAACCTACTCCGCCAAAGCCACGTGGTCCTCCTTTCTGCCAAAGCTGCATGGTGATTCCTCTCCTGCCACAGCCCTGTGGTCCTGTCTTGGTATGTCTGCGGTGCCTGGGTTTAAATCCCCTCACCAATCTTCCTCTGCAGCCCCATTTCCAACTCCTC
This sequence comes from Micronycteris hirsuta, assembly GCA_004026765.1. Lineage (NCBI taxonomy): Eukaryota > Metazoa > Chordata > Mammalia > Chiroptera > Phyllostomidae > Micronycteris > Micronycteris hirsuta. Next base: position 7,421 of record PVJI01004468.1, on the reverse strand, counting down.
CTATAATCAGTCACTCCTGCCAGCGTTCCTGTATTCTTCCAGCTTTACTGGGCTGCCATGGTAACTGTGGGCAGTTGTGGCCCCATGGCATGGAACCAATCATCTCCAAGCTCTCGCCCACATGCTGTAACCAGGGGTAGTTGCCTCCCAGTTACATCTTGGGTGGAAGTCACTTCTCTCCCCCTGGCTCAAAGCAGGGCCACAGCTATTTAGCATATCTATGAAACCAGTTAAAGGTTATAGATATGTTAAATGACCGCGCCTGAGGTTAGCTGCAAAGCTGCTGCTATACAAAACAGCTCTGAATGGTCCTGCTCCAGGAGTCCCATCCCCCCAGTTCAGACCTGTGGGGGTAAGGACATCCTATATATATTTTTTTCTAATATTTCCTGGACATCTTGAGTTCTGGACCCCATTACAAATCCTTATTTGCCCCCGCCCTCCAGCTGCACCCTGTTACAAGAATGCACCACAGCCTTGTGTCCGCAGGGTTTACACCTAAACAGTGTGGGGACAGAGGTTAAATGTGTCTAGGCCTGAAGGGTCTCCAGCCTCTTGGAACCCTTACATTTCAGTAAGGGGCAGGCAAGGAGAAACATATTTCCGTGTTCCTTCCAAGAAGGTTTTAGCAGTGGCTGTGAGGGCTGGTGGCCTGGAAGAGGCATTTTTAATGGAATGAGAAGGATTCGGAGTCTGTGTCGCTGACAAGGGGATGCCTTTGCTGGACCATAGGGGAGAACCTTGGTGCCCTCTCCCAGTGCCGGCATTGTAGAGGCAGCTTGATCCTGCAGGAGTGGGCAAAAGATTTGACAGCAAATCAAATCGAGTCACCAAACTTTCACAATTCCAAACTGAGACTGTGTTTACAACTTAAAATGCTGGTAGGACTTTCTATTTACAGAGCTTCTTGACAGGTGGGCCTAGACTGTGGTCTGGGAGACAGATGGCAGAGCCACCAGGGCAGTGCCCAGTCTTGGGTATACTTGCCCGTTTACCTTGCTGTACTATATTATTATAAATACTGTTTATCTTTATGCTTTGATAGAATGCTAGGAAGCTACTTTATTATTTTGCTACTGCTGTATAACAAATTACCACAATCTTAATGGTTTAAAACAATACCTATTTATTATTTGATAGTTTACATAGGTCAGGAGTCAGGGCATGACCTACCTAGATTTTATGCTCAGTCTTATAAGGCTGAAATTAAGGTGCCTGCTGAGCTGCATTCTCATTTGAAGCTTGGGATCCTCTTCTAGCTGTTGACAGAATTTAGTTTCTTATGGTTGTAGGACTGAGGTTTCCATTTCTTGCTGGCAAGAAGTAATGTCCTGGGGTCCTCAACTTCTAGCAGGGAAATCTCTATCCATTTTGCTATGAAGGAGTCTTATATAGTGTAACATACTGAAGGGAGTAACTATCCACCATATTTACCTGCCCTGCCCGCACAAGAGAGGGGATTATACAAGTTGTGTGCACCAGTGGGCAGCAATCTTGGGGCCATTTTAGAACTCTACTCATCATGGCCACCAAGTTATGGAACACACCCAAGTCCAAGATTATATAGCCCCAGTCAAGGGGAAAATTGCCCCTTGCTGAATAAATCATGAAGGGACAGTGGGAAAGAAAAACAAGTTATGATTACATCCATGAATTATTCTCATTCATGATCCAGTTACATGCAAAGCAAACACTTTCAGTCGGGCTTATTTTCATGAGATCACTCAAACCAGTGAATCACAAGTATCCAATGATCCTGTGAAGTCAGTGAGGGTTCCAGCATTTCTGTATTGGGTAGACTTGGGGGAAGTAAGTTGGTTTAAAAGAAAGGAAAAGGAACTTTTCTTAAGTCACAGCTTGCTTTTATTTAAAATGGATGTTTATTGGACCTGCGTTCAGAAATCATTGAAGAGGAAGCCGTTAAAGCCATCTCTGAGTCACTTTTTGGATGTCCTATTAGGGAATGTATCAGCGAACTTTGTAGAAGTATGCTTGACTGTCCTGGGTGCACATATTGAGCTCTGAGTATCCAGGTACATGGCATCACTGGGGTTGACATAATAGCATAGGGAACAGTGAAAAATGTGTTTCAATCACAAGCCTTGCCTTCTAGTTCTAGATCGGTCTGCCTATAGCTGGCTGTGTGACTTTGAGCAAATCATTCTCCCTCTCTGAGTCTCTATAAAATAAGGGGTTAGGACAACATGCTCTCCAAGTGCCAGCCTGTCAGATTTTTCTTTATGTCCTTAGTACCAAGGCCATCTTGGATTTCCCCAAAATCTGAAACACTCAGGAATAAGAGATCTCCCTGGCTATTGGGCCAGTTGGAGAATATTTGTCTCTAGACAAGTCAATATTCACCCTGATGTAGGTAGGCTGGGCTCTTTTCTGTTTAAAAATGTCTGTAAGAAGTGCCTTTGCCTCTTCCTCTACTAATCTACTTATGTGTTTCACCATCACTGACTAACCCCCCCTCCCTAGAATGACTTGCCATTATCCCACCAGTGCCACATATGATGCTGTGATAGGATGCAGGTTGTACCAACATCTGAATTACAACATCTGAAAATGCAGTCGAATTGGTATCTGTTGAAGTGGGTTGGCAGATTAGAAATAGGGAAGAATATTTATTCAACAAAAACAAAATTCTTCCAAATGACATTCCCTGAGTATCTCCAGTACAAGAACATGAATGAGCCCTGCTAGATATAAATATAAATATGAAATCCTGGCCTTTGTTCTTAAGAAGCTCCTCACATCAGAGCACAGTGGGGCAGAGCAGTGGAATGAGTTTCTAAGGCTTCCTAGGCCCATTTAACTCCATGAAGTGGAGCATCCTGAGGTTTATAGGAGCTTGTGCTTAGCAAGCTGAAGCAGAAGACTAGGTCCTTAGTGAGCCGTCTTCACCTGTGTGACGGTCTGTTTGATGTTTGAGCCAACACCACTACGCTACAGTCCTTAGTTATTCAAACACTAATTTGGTGTCACTGTGAAGGTATTTTCTTTATTTCTTTTTTTTTTTGCAGAAAGGCAAAATAATGTTTAATATTATGATTTTGAAATTTGACCTATTAAAAAGGATGGTTAGATGCCATATGCAAATGGAAATACTTTACAATACCTTGTAAACCACATGCCAGGGCTCACAGTGTCTGAGTACAAAATATTACATTTCCTTTAAATTTAGAAAAATAAAAAACAAATACATTCAAATGGAGGGGTGGAATCCAAGCACTACAGAAAGTTCTAAAATTGTCTCACTATCGCTACTCCTCTCTCCACCATTAAGAATATGTAACTCCAGAAAAATATGGTGTGGTTATATGAAAATTATTATAAATATATCTCATACACTCAACACACACACACTTTAAAAATGTATGCACGTGGGCCATATTGCCTTGATGACATAGTAATATATCTCAGAACAATACACTTTTTCAAAATCTCTGCAGAGATGTTGTATTACTTTACCATAATTTATTTAACCAATTTGTTATTGCTGGGAATTTAAGTGTTTTAAATTTTGGCTCTTACAACGGGAATGAACATACTTGGCATATTTTTGTTTATGTAACCTAAAGTAAATATTTGGAAGTAGGATTGCTGAGTCAAGGGGTATGTATTTTTAACCAATTTTTAAATTGTGGTAAAATAACATAGAATCTACTAGAATAACCATTGTTAAGTGTGCAGTTCAGTGGTGATAAGTACATAAATATTGTTGTGCAAATATCACCGTCATCTATATCCAGAACTCTTTTTATTTTGCAAAACTGAAACCCTGTACCATTCACCGGTAACTCTCCACAATCTCCTGCCCCTATCCCTGACAAAGAATTTCTTTTTTCTTTTTAAATATTTCTATAAATATTTTATTGTTTATGCTATTACAGTTTTTCTAATTATTCCCCCTGTACCTCCTCTACCAAACCCCCAGGCCCCCAATCCCACCGTTAATGCCCACACCATTGAACCATGTCCATGGGTCATGCCTATATGTTCTTTGACTAATCTCTTGATAAGGTATTTTGTAGATGTGATTAAAACCCACAATCAGGTGACTTTAAATAAGAGGTATTATAATCTCGGCCTTCCTGACTCAATCAATTGAAAGACACTTAAAGACGGAGTTGGGACTTCCCTGAAAGAGGAAGAAGTTCCACCTGTGGACCACAGCTTCAGGCGATGCGCACAGTTCCAGCCTGCCCTATAGATTTCAGACTTGCCTAGCCAGCCCCAGAATCACGTAAGCCAATTCCTTGTAATAGGTCCCTTAATATATACCGCCTACTGGTTCTGCTTCTTGTGTCAAACCCTAACATAGATTTTGGTACCAAAGTGGGGTGAATGTATTTGTATTTTGCTTATAGAATGAACCTGTATCTTTGGGGATCAGAGGGCAAGCTGTGGTGGGAAGAATAATGCTCCGCACAGGCAAGCAAAGACATCCATACTCTGAGTCCCTGGAACCTCTGAATATGTTACCTTACATGGCCAAGAGGAATTAAGATTGCATGTGGAAATAAGGCTGCTAATTGGTTGACTTTAAAACAGGAAAATTATTCTTGATTGTTCAAGTGGGTCCAACGTAGCCACCAGGGCCCCTGAAGATGGGAGGAGGAGGCAGAAGAGGGTGATCCAGAGAGATGGCGGCGTGAGAAGGACTCTGCCCGATGTTGCTGGCTCTGAAGGAGGAGCAGCCACAGAAAGCAACAGCCCCTACAAGCTGGAAAAGGCCAGGGAATGGATTCTCTTCTAGAATTTCCAGAAGGGAATGCAGGTCAGCTGACACCTTGATTTTAGCCCAGTGAAACCCATACTGAACTTCTGACCCCCAGAACTGTAAAATAGTAAATTTGTGGTAATTTGCTACAGCAGCAATAGACAAGTAATACCATCTTCACATCTCCCAGCAGGGGATCATTAATGGCTGTGCCACAAACACTGGCATGGGGGTTTGTTCTTTCCCTGCTGCTCCACAGGCCAGCAAGTGTAGCATCCAGCCTCTGCCTTCCCCTGACCAGCAGCTTCCCACCCAGGGCACACACCTCGACTCTTAGGTCTTTGACACACAGCACACTGTCCCCAGAATCTGGACAATTCTGGAAAGGTCCAGAGTCTAGCATCTGTGTGCATCACCCCATTCTCTACCCTCTCTCTCACCAAGACAGTTTCCACACCAGGTGCACTGTCTATATATAGGCTATTGGTGCCCAGAAGACACAAGAGAAATTATACAATGCTGCCTCTGATCATATGAGGCCATGGGGATTCTCTCACTTTATAGCCTTATATTATTTTGTCAACTGGTTATCTGAAGGAAATGTTTTCTCAACTTCACTCACTTCCTCTTCTAGGAGAATGCATCAAGCACGTGTTTATAATGTTTGCTGGAAGAAATCTTTCTCTTCCCGTACACAGAGCCTGAAAACCCCTGGTAACTGTTGAGAACATCGATCAGGGGCAAAAAGTAGTTTTATTTTCTCCCTTCTTTTTTCTTTTTCTTCTACCTTTGTTCCCTCCTCTCTTTCTTTCAAAAATATTGATAAAGTTCCAATGCTGGTTGGCACTGTTGTAAGATTTGGTATTATACTTGCATTAATTTCTTAAGGCTACCATAACAAATATACCACAACTAGGTGGCTTAAAATGACAGAAATTTGTTCTCTAGTTCTGGAGGCTAGAAGACCAAAATCATGTTGTCAGCAGGGCCACACTCCCTCTGAGACTCCAGTGGAGCCCTTCCTTGCCTCTTCCAGCTGCTGGTGGTGGCCAGCGAGCCCTGGGGCTCCTTGGCTTGCAGCTGTGTCACTCCAATCTCTGCCTCTGTCATCACGTGGGCTTCTCCCTGCGTGTCTACACATGGTCTTCCCTCTGCACTAGTCTGTGTCCAAATTTCTTGCTTATAAGGACAATAGTCATATTGTATTAGGGGCTTACTCTACTCCTGTATGACCTTATCTGAACTAATGACATTAGCAATGATCCGGGTTCCAAATAAGGTCACATTTGGAGTTACTAGGGGTTGAGACTTCAACATATCTTTGAGGGAGAAAATTCAACCTGTAATAATGGTGTTCAGAGATAAACTTGATTCGTTCCTGCTTTTAGTTGGGGAGGGAGAAGGATAATGTACATTGAGAATGGCTACACACAGCATGCTAATTACTAGAACAGGAATTATCACTGGGCAGTGGAAGAGCACATGGAAGGAGGGACCTCTGTTAGTTAGGTGAGTGCTAGCTACTGGAACTAATAAGCAAATTCATACTAGAATTTATTTTTTGCACACATGTCTGTGGGCAACATGTCTGTGTGCAGCTTTTGTATGTGGTGGTTCAGGGACTCAGGCTCCTTCTATCCTATGACTCTGCCATATTCTCTAGGGCCTGGTCTTTGGACTTCAGCCCATGGGGGGAAAAGAAGACTAGAAAAAGGCACATTTGGGGAAATTTAATAATAATAATAACAACCATATCTATGTAGTGCTTTACAGATTAATCTATGTACCAGTCCTTTATATACATTAACACATTTCATGTGCACAGTAATTCTATGATGAAGATACTGTCATTGTTCCTACTCTATAGATGAGGAAATTGAGGGTAAAAGCTTAAATGACTTGCCCAATTGGTTGAGAGTGGATTATAGCAATATTAGGGGTAAGGGGCGGGGGGTCAAGAGGATCCAGGAGAGTGAAGTTAAAGGATGTAGGGCTGTCGAGGGAGCAGAGGCTGGATCGTGAAGGGCATCATAAGCCATTCTAAGACATTTGGACTTGAAACTGATGTCAAAGAGAAGCCATAGAAAGGCTGATCAGCCAGATTTGCCACCAGATTTCTCCAGTGTGTGGTTGTGTAGAATAATTTGAGAGAGATATGGCTGAAGTTGGAATGATGTATCGTTACAATGCTGCAAGTCATGGAGAACTCAGACTAAATGGATTCAGACAATAAGGAAAACAGTCATTTCACAGGGAGAGAAGCATAGAAGCAGAGACTGTCCAGGCTTGGTTAGTTTGGCACCTCTACGATGCCATTGAGAATGCAGGTTCTTTCCATCTTCCTTCTCTGTGGTCCTCAGCATGTTGGCCATGACCCCTCACAGTGCAGGTGGCTTCCCCCACAGACAGGACAGCCTGCAGCAGAAGAAGAGGCCATGACTTTTCCTATGTGTCTCTATCAGCAAGGAAATCTTCCCTTGAAGCCTTCCAACATATTTCCTTTTATTTCCATTGGCCAGCTTTGGGTCCAATGTCCTCCCTAAATGAATCACTGACAAGAGGAATGAGTTTACAATGATTGGTTTTGATGAATCCAGACTTACCTTTGTGCCATGTGCAAGAGAGGTAGACACCTGAACAAAAAAGTTGGGTAGGTAACCAACAGTGGCTGCTGCAGACAATCATGTAGGTGGCT
>PVJI01004467.1:25503-108184 GCA_004026765.1 Micronycteris hirsuta | reverse complement strand
GGGGTGGGGGGAGGGTAAATGCGGACAACTGTAATTGAACAACAATAAAATAATTTAAAAAAATTGCAGTTTCTTGGTCACACTAGCCATATTTCAGGCCTCCGCATGTTGGACAGTGCAGATATACAACATTTTCATCATTGCAGAAAGTCTTATTTGTCAGGTCTGTGTTAGAGGAATCAAAAGACTGTTAGAAACAGCTTCCTAAGATAGCCTTTCACCATCTTGCATGTACAGTCTAAATAATATTAATATAATGAAAAGAAATTGTCCTTAACCTATTAATAATTTTAGATTGCTATTTTCTTGGGAAGAGCTGCCAATATTTATCCCTTGTCCCTCTTGCTTAATTTGGGTAGAAGAAGTAAGATTGGATCAAATTTTCAACACATGATGATGTTTGCTGGTAAGTTATAACTTTCCCTGTCTTTCTCCGCTCCAAGAAACCACTCACAATGCGTATGCCAGCTTGATTTGAAACAGAAATGATACGCTGGTAATATGAGACTCCCTTAAACATTGAGGTGGCAACCTCCAATAGAAAAAAAAAATATGGTGTCCCATTCCCTTCTATGGGGATTTTTTTTTCATTGTTCTGGTTCAGAAGTCTGTCACACATAGTCGAGAAGATAAAGATTTATGCACTTTCATACAAGAACCTGTATGTGAATGTTTATAGCAATTCTATTCATAAGTGCCAAAATCTAGAAACAGCCCAGTTGTCTGTTCCAGTGGGTAATGAAACTGTTATGTGTCTTGGTTGTGTTAATGGTCACACACCTGTATGCATTTGTCAAAACTCATGGAACTATACACCAAGAAAAATGGATTTTACTCAGGGGTGGGCAGGGCAGTGGAGAGCCATGAGGGAAAAATTGGGACAACTGTAATAAAACAACAATCAAATAAAATGAAAGGAAAAAAATTAATTTCTTCAAAAAATTGTTAAAAGATCAATGCATGTCAGTATATTCTACTAATTCTCTTTCCATCTATTGGTATATACTTATGTATGTTGACATATATTATGTATTTGTTAGCGCCCATCTTAAGTTGTCAGAATGCCTTCTCTCTCTGAACTTACGACGCTCCCATTGGTAATGAGTCACTGAAGGATTACCTCTTCCGTTCCCTTTTAGGCCTTCGTGGTGCAATGGCATTTGCCTTGGCCATTCGAGACACTGCCACCTACGCACGGCAAATGATGTTCAGCACCACACTTCTGATTGTGTTTTTTACTGTGTGGGTGTTTGGTGGCGGCACCACTGCCATGCTGTCATGCTTGCACATTAGGTAAGTAGTGATTGGGGACCTCATTTTAATATGAAATTATAGTTCAGGTTATTTTTCTTTTAAGCATGAGAAAATTTGAAGCTTTGACAAATCAGTAGTGACAGATCTTAATGTTTTCCTTTAAAAAACTATATAGCATGTAGTACAGGAAAATTAAAAATATGCAAAAGAAAAATAAAAACCGTTGTTAACACATCCAGGGATGTTTTTTCAGACTTCTTGCTATGCATTAACATATATTTTTACCAAAAAGGGGCAATGCTACAGGTACTCCTGTGAACTGATATTTAGATGTAATGTAGCATGGGCCCTTACATTAGTAAATACTGTTTTAATGGCTGTATGTATCATAATTTATGTAACCAAATCTCTACCTTTGGACTTTTGTATTCTAGGATTTTGCTATTGCCATTAGCATTCGAGGATTTTGCTATTACTATTACTACTAACAATGTGAACATTTGTAAATGCACACATCACTGTGCATTTGTTTGATTATTTCCTTACAGTGCGCTCCTTGAAGTAGAATTGTTTGGTCAAAGAATATGTATATGTTTAAGGCTTTTGATCCGTATCACCAGATTGGATCAAAATTTTTCTCCTGCAGCAGCCTGTAAGACAATTCTGTTCATCCCAACCCTAAACAATATTAGACGTTGTCAGTATTTCTCATTTATGATAAGCACAGTTTCTGATCTGAAAATCCAAGGTTGAGACTGTGAGATTGTGCATCTTAGATGCACACTCATTAATATATTCAGTTGGAAAGCTCCCTCAAATCGCACGAGTGCCACATTGTTGCTATGGATACAGCAGCCTCTGTTGCTAAGGCCTTTGTACATTTTAGTTCTGTGTTTGGCTGAAACATCATAGACCTTAAGAGCTACTGCATTTCCAGAATGCGTAGGGTGCATTAGAGAAAACAGCATTTCACATTTTATAAAATCCATTCTCGATTTTCTCATTTTATTATGCCTTTCTTTTAACATTCTAAAGACCAGCCAGCCCTAAATCACACTTTGAATGTGTTTACTATTGTCTTTATCTCAGTTTACTATTCAAATCCCTTTCTCACAGTGTCTATGCTGTTACTGTATATTATCAAAAATGCACAAGAATAATGTTTGTATAACTCTGATTATTACTTCTGGGAGGACCTGGCATTTGTTCAGCAGCTACTATGTGCTGGGCATTGTGCTAAGAGCATCTTACTCTTTTATCTAAATAGGTGAGGAAATAGAGCCTTAATTTTTTTCTAAGTTGTTCAAGGCCATATAGACATTTAAATGGTGGACAGAGGAACCTCATCAAAAAATGAGGGTGGTAAATTTTGGAAGGATTTAACAACTTTATTTCTCAAGAGCTTATAAGTGAAGACTCTTCCTTATTCTAAGAAAAGCAAAATTAAATGTAAGGATTTTAGAAAAATAATACCCTTAAATGGAGTCTCAGTATTTAAGTAAAATCAGTTCTCTTCTCTAACTGCCCTCCACACAAGCCAAACAAAATATCCACACTTACCCCCCAAAAAACCCCCACAAAATCCCCTACTCACAGAAACCTGAGTTTACCTCACCAGCTTTGCGAGCTCTTGGTCCCCATCTTGCCTGTGATGTACCCTAGTTTGGCACTTAATTATATATATATTACCTTACAGTCTTCAGTTAACTCTTGTTGTTCTTTTTTTTTTTAGGATTTTATGTATTTATTTTTAGAGAGAGGGGGAGGGAGGGAGTGAAACATTGATGTGTGAGAGAATCATCAATTGATTGCCTCTCGCACACCCCCAACCAGGGACCTGGCCCGCAACTGAGGTGTGTGCCCTGACTGGGAATCGAACCAGTGACCTTTCGGTTTGTGGGATGATGCCCAAATCACTGAGCCCCAACCAGTCAGACTTATTGCTGTTTTTGTTTTGGGGCTTTTATTTTTTTGGGGGGTGGGCCTCTGCAAAGAGAGACTGGAATTTAGGTTTTACTTCTCAAATCCAAATTTGTCTAATACAGTTTTGAGGAGGCTGATAATAAGTCCTTAAAGTTTAAGATTAATGCAGACTTAGACTTGACTTTTAGTTCTTGTTCATTAATTTTGAGTTTTGCTCCTTCCTTTACTAATTCTGTGATCTTGAGCAAGCTCTTTACCCTTTTTAAGCTTAACACCCTACAGTGCGCAGAGCAGCCCGCAACAGAGAATGGTCTGGGCCAAAATGTCAGTAATGTGAAGGTTGAGACCCTGCTCTAGAGAGATACAGTGGTAGTAATAAGACAGAAAAATATCTGGTTTCAGGAAGTCTATACTTTAGTAGGAGAAGACAGACAATAAACTAATAATCAAAGGAAAATTATAATTTTAGATATTAAATGCTATGATGACAAGTAAGTTATCGTGATAGTGACTGGGGATCAAATGTATTTTATAGGTAGAGGTCAAGAGAGGTCTCTCTCAAGTTACATTTAAGCTCAGTCTACCTGAAGGACAGGGTGTTGCCAGTTAAATAGTGAGCAGGAAGAAGAGCCGTTCAGGCAGAAGGGAAAGTTAGTGCAAAGTCCATGAGGCAGGAACAAACTTGATCTCTTTAGTGAGCAGGGAAAAATCCCACATAACTGGAATATACTCGTAGGGATTGAAAGGTAGGTAGAAAAATGAGTGGGACAAAATCCTATAGGGGCAGAGGTTGGCAAATAGGTCCCATAAAGGGGCAGATAGTAACTAGTTCCGGCTTTGCAGGCCCTCTGGTCTCTCTCAACTACTCAACTCTAGCGTGAAAGCCCCGCAGACCGTACATAAATCAGTTGGTGTGGTTGTGTTCCAACAAGACTTTATTCACAAAAACAAGAGGAGCACCAGATGTGGCCTGTGGGCCGTAGTTTGTGGACCCCTGCTTTTGGGTCTCGTAGGATATGGTAGCGAGTTTGGTCTTTAAAATCCAGTTGGAAATTTTGTAAGATTTTTAAAGCAATAGAGTGACATGATTCTTCTGTGGGATCACTCCAGCTGTTGCGGGGACAATGGATCCTCAGTGACTTAGAGCCAGCAAGCTAGCTATTCCTACACCCTTTCATAGTTTGTGACAGTCACATTTGGCTCCCTGTCATTTACCACACATGTTTTGCACTTCTTTGTCTTTAAGCATTTGCTCCTATTGTTCCTCTGCCTGGAATTTTCTTTCATCCCCAAGAAATGACACAGCTCAAGTGCCTCCTCCTTTCTGCCCTCTTCTTTTGTATCAGAACCACTCTTCCATGTGCATAACATTGGGTATCTTTATTACAGCACTTACTTCAATTAGCCTTGTAATAATAAAATTGTTATAAGAGCTACCGCTTCGTGTCAATGATATACTAGACACTTTTCTAAAATCTTAAGATACATTTTTCTTATTCATCCTTGCAGCAACTCTGTCTGGTGGATATTAGCCCCATTTTCCAGGTGCCAAAAATCAGTTTATTGGGCTACATAAGTTGACTTAAGTTCACACAGCTAGAAAGGAGCTGAGACCAGACTGAACCCAGCTCGCCCTGATTGCAATGCCCTTGGGGATTATGCTCTTGTTGTGACTGTTTCCCCCACCAGTCTCTGAGATCCTTGATGGCAGGGGCCATGTCTAATTCATTTCTATGCCCTGCGCCTAGCGCAGTGTCTGACAGATAGTAAGTGCTGTCTAAAGGTTTATTACATTGGCTTTATTACAAAGGCTTCCTCCTATAGTGTTCAGAGTATTACAAATGGGCTCTCCCTAAGACCACTAGGTGGCACTGTAGACGCACAAATGTGGTTAGAGTTCAGGATGGCTAAGAAGATACTGAGCAGCTTCCGGCCATTTTAACAAAGAAGAAACAAATCTTTCTTGGAATTATAAATCTGGTCATACTAATCTGATTTCAAATACTTGACCACGATTCACTTGCCTTTCAGATGAGAGCTTATATCATTTTCCTCCCTTCGGTGTTATTGGTATTCTGGGTTGCCACTGCTACAGCTTCTCACACTGCTACTTTTTCATTGTTGCCTGTAGCAGTGACCTTAATCGGTAAACATTTGAGCACCTATTGCGTGTCAGGTGCTGTGCTAGACCCTGGGGGTACAGAAATGAATTGAGACATGGCCTTACCCTCAAGGAGCCCACAGTCTATTTGGGGAGACTGACAGGTAAATAACTATACTCTGCTCAGTGTTACAGAAGAATCTAGAAAATGCTGTAAAAGCACAAAGGAAAAATGATTCTGCCTGTGGGGGTCATAGAATGGTTCATTTGGGACTCAAAAAAGGAATAGAAAAAAATGAGGGATAGTGCATTTCAGATAGAGGGAATAGCATGAGCAAAGGCATGGAGGTGAGGGAGAGTCAAGGATTTGGGAGAGGAACAGTCAGGTGTGGCTAATAGAGAGTATATAGAATATAATAAAGGGAAAGGTAGGCTGGAGTGGCGGGGTGCTAATTTGCAGAGAATCCTGAATGGCACACAAAGGACTTTAGACTTGACCCTCTGGGTTGTAAGCCGCTCACAGAGTCTTTTGTCAAGAGAATCACCCAGCGAGCTCTATGCTGTAGATAGCGAAATCTAGAGAGCTTGCAGGTGGAAAACCTTACATCCAGTTGCTACAGACCCCATGAGCCAGAACGAGGCCTGAGTGTGAGCAATTGGAATGGAAAGGAGATAGGACCTGATGGACAGTTCAGAAAGAATGAACAGAGTTGGTGAGTGCTGCTGTTGTTGAGGAGACGGGGGGCGGGGGGTGGTCAAAGAGAGCTTCTTCAGTGAAGTTGTTCCCTGGGATATGGACAGAGGAATGCTGAGCAGATGAAAAAGAATTATCCAGAACCAAGGCTAATGCCTATCCATTAAGCCTATGGGAAAAAACCCCTGTAATTGGACCCTCTCTTCAGTCACCAAAACAGAATGTTACCGTGAGAGCTGACGGGTCCAAAAACACGAACTCCCTCCTGGAACTGCATTGTGCCGGCCTTGTTTTTGGAATTACCCAGTAGTTCTTTGTCAGTAACTGGAGCAATGCTGCTTTCCCTGACTCTGCTTATAACGAACTTACATTCAGAGAAGTAAGTGTTAATTTTTCTGAAACTGGTAAGTGGGATTGCAGGAAGAGAATCAGTAGAAGTAGACGCTGCTCTCGCCTAAAGATCCGAGTTGTTGCTAAGGAAAGTGGCAGGAGCCAAAAATTTAAATCAACAACCAGAGAGAAGCAAGAGCACATTAACCATTCCATAGCTTCTGTGTTGAAAAAAAATAGTTGCCTGACAATATACATATGTGAATAGACATGTTTTTTTGGCTTCAAGATCTCATTTGCCTTTTGTGTTTCTCCTTTAGGGTTGGTGTTGATTCAGACCAAGAGCATTTGGTAAATATGTGTGTGTGTTGTCCCCGGCATTTCTGTAGAATGCACAGTTGTTTGGAAAGAAAACAATCTGCTGTAGACTTCAGGCCACCATTATTTAGATCCTGTCTGATTTGCGTCAGTTTTTAACTGGCATCGTTCCTGGCTTTTCTTACTCTGTAACAGAGACAAAACGGAATGTTAGACAGCATGTGGTCATCAAGGGTGACAGCTCTCATACCCGTGGGCCAGCCTGGGCTTGGGCTGCAGAGAAGAGTAGTCCCATAAGCGCTCCCGAGTTTTCAACAGACTGCTCTGGGCACAGAGAGCCTTTTTCCACTTTGGTTTGCGCATGAAGGCTTGTGTCTGATGTAAGCCCCACTCCAGCTGCTCTTCCTGTGTAACTTTCAAATTGGATGACCAGCAGCTGCCCTTGAGAACTGCCTAGAAGCTTTGGAATCTTCAGCCCGTCTTCCCTGCCTGTTAAGGAGAATGCACTTTCTTACCCCGTGCCTCAGCCTCGTCCACCTTTCCTGGCCTGCCGCCTTGTGTTACTTTCTCAGTTGTTCCTCTGCACCTGAACCCGGTAACTGAGTGCAGTGTAACTCAGTGCCTTCTCGAGACTGACCACTCTTTTCAGGCATTTTCCAGCCGCTTTTTAACGGTTTCTGAGCACCACTTGAATATGTGACTGTGTCCTAGACATTAGAAGGGAAATCAGAGAAATATTTTTAAAGATGGAAAATGTCTCTTTCAAAACACAATTCTTTTTCTTGTCTGAAACAGGCCCTGGTCTATTTGTCTTCAGGGTGTGGTTAAAAAAAAAAAAAACATTCCTCAGATTCATTTCCTAATGCTAATTTTGTTAGCTGTTGAGTGATGAATTTATATGTGATATAGTAAATACTTGCCTCTTTTTTAATGAGAACCTTAAAGTATCATTCCATGGACTTGAAATACCTGAGCAAACCAGGCTGGATAAATTTCCATGATGCTGAGCTTCTCGGGTAGTTTCTAAGGGGGTAATAGCTCCTTAATGCTTCCACCCCATGTCCAAACAAGAACAAAGTTATCATACAGCTTACCAGACAAATGCTTGATTATTAATTTCAAAAGTCTCCACCTTCTTTGTTACCTCTGTCATCACAGAGGAGAAATGGAAATGGAGTGACAGGGAGAGAGCCAGGTTGGTGAGTACCACCTGTGATATACAGGGAAAAAAATAGCATTTTCCCCTTGCTTTCAAAACCGTGTGGATGCCTTAGTTTGTTATATTGTTTACTTCATATTGTGAGTGTCCACTGGGAAGCACAGAGAAACAGAGTAGTAAGTATGGAGTGTGGGGGGTGGGTTGGGTGTCCAGGTGTTTATGTGGTGAGGTGATTGGGAGATGTATAGATTAATTGCTCTTCAAACAGTGAGACACAAAAACCTACGCTTATTGATGTAAAAGGAAATACAGGTGTTTTTTGGCTCTCGTAAGCCCATGAAGTGTTTTCAAACATTTTTATATTGTGTATACATATTGAAAGGAAGATTCATTTATTTACAGGATGAGGAAAGAACCGAAACTCAGGATCTAAACTCTGTGTTCTTCCAAAATCATGGAACCATAGAGCACTCATACTAGAAAGGGCTTTCGATATTCTCTAACCCTCACGTTGCATGTGAGGATACTCAAATCCACAGAGAGAAAGGGACTTGCCCAGCTAGCTCATGACAGAGATGACATGAACCAGACGACGTAAGTGCCCCAATACTGACTGTGCCACTTATGGACCCCACTTGTGTTTCTGGAAGCTATTTTCAAAGAGGGCTACTTGCTATGTTACTTTTTTCCTCCTAGCCAGTCAGACTGACTATGGAGTTTCCCTACTTACTTTATTTTGCTAGTATTCTGAAAACATAGTAGCAACTTTAAAAATTTCTAATGTTGGAGAATATCTCATCCATAACTGGCTATATTTCTGATTCTGTCAAGAAATGACTAAATAAATGTGTGTTTATCTTTATGTATATACTCATTTCTTTGTTATTTGTTTGCAGGGTATTCCTGAAAATGAAAGAAGAACTACCAAAGCAGAGAGTGCCTGGCTCTTCCGGATATGGTACAACTTTGATCATAAGTATCCTTAATTGAGAAAAAATGGTAGTATGGACATAGACAATTACAATTTAATGGAGCAACTGTTTTTATCATTCTCTTTCTGAAGCAGAACATAAACCCTTTGATATTCCCTTTTCCCTTCAGTGTAGTGGAGAAGGTTATTAAAGGAAACCCACCCAAATGAATTCTTTTGAAAACCCATGAAATGACTAGTAACTGGTTATTGCAGAAGCTGGCATATGAAAGAACTCAGCAGCACTTATGATAGATTTTCTGTGATATATAGGTTTATTTATTGAGCAAACTTTAATATTTCTTGTCCTTTAGTTAACTTAGTGAATCCTGAAAAGGGTATTTGTTGGTTCTTATCAGTGTACTTGCTATAACAAAAGAAGAAAGGCTGCCTTAGGAAAAAGCATGAGAATAAGATTAAACACACAGTAATGTTAGATACCACAGTAGCCAGTGATATGCCTTTTTTCTCTGACCTTTCCAAAGACTAGCAGATTCGCTCCTCTGTTCAGAATGCCAGTGTTTCATTGTTTGCCAGGTTTCTTTCTTGTCCTGTTGTAACAGTTGTCTTCATAGGTATGTTTTGGGTCATGTTATAGTGTACAACCTGTTTAGATAACTCAGCCTGGAGTTCTTCCAGGCTGAGGCTTATCAGTAAATGAATCAAAACTTGGTTTATGTTCCATTGAAGCAAATTTGGAACAGCTACATAAAAGTTTTTTCGAGACTTCCAGTCAAGATGGAGGTGTAGGTAGACACGCTTTGCCTCCTTGTGCAATCACAAAAAGAATTATAACTAAATCTCAAAACAACACCCAGAACTGTCAGAAAATCAAACTCTATGGAAGTCCAACAACCAAGGATTTAAAGAGGCCACATTCATCCCCACGGGTAGGAGGGGGGGCAGAGAGGTGAGTAGACACCATGTGGCATGGAGAGGTGGTGTTAGAGGTGGAACAGCATGGGTGGTCCCACATTTCATATGTGATGAATAAAAATCAGAAGGGTTACCTTTGGAGCAAGTGATCCTAGCCCCAGGCGAGAGTGCACAGTGCAGGGTTCCAGTGCCAGGAAGATAAATCCCCATAACTTTTGGCTGGAAAAACTAGTGGGAGTCAGGGAAGCAGAAGATTTTCAGGAAATTCCGCTTAAAGGGCCTGCATGGTCTTAAAACATATGAAAATTCACCCACTCTAGGATTCAGGGCAACAGCGGGAAAGGTGCCAGTTGTATGTGGGGAGTGGGTGAAGTGACTGGAAATGGGGTGAGTGCTGGGCGAAACCCCAGAAGCCAGCCAGTGGCACAATCCTCTCTTGGAGCCCCCCACACACAGAGCCATAAAGCGGTGAAGTGTGGGTTGCTCCACTCTGAATTACCTAAGGCTGCACCCCACACAATTTAAAGGTGCCTTTTATAAGGAGTCAGAGCAGCTCTACTTAATACATAGAAACAAACACAGGGAGGCTGCAAAATTGAGGAGACAAAGAAATATGGCCCAAATGAAAGAACAGAAAAAAAAACAGAAGAAGAACTGAATGAAATGGAGATGGCCAACCTATCAGATGCAGAGTTCAAAACACTGGTGACCAGGATGCTCAAAGAACTCATTAGGTATGGCAACAACGTAGAGGAAGAAATGAAGGTTACACTAAATGAAATAAAAAAAATCTACAGGGAACCAACAGTAAAGGGAAGGAAGCTGGGATTCAAATCAACAATTCAGAACATGAGGAGGAAATTAACATTCAACCAGAACAGAAAGAAGAAACAAGAGTTTAAAAAAATGAGAATAGTATAAGAAGACTCTGTGTCATCTTCAAAAACACCAACATTCCTACCATAGGGGTGCCAGAAGGGGAAGAGGAAGAGCAAGAAATTGAAAACTTATTTGAAAAAATAATGAAAGAAAACTTCCCTAATTTGGTGAAGGAAATAGACGTACAAATCCAGGAAGCACAGAGAGTTCCAAACAAGTTGGACCCAAAGAGGACCACACCAAGACACATCATAATTAAAATGCTAAAGGTTGAAGAGAAAGAGAGAATCTTAAAAGCATCAAGAGAAAAGCAAAGAGTTACCTACAAAGGAGTACTCATAAGACTACCAGCTGATTTCTCAAAAGAAACTTTGCAGGCTGGAAAGAAGTATTCAAAGTGATGAAAGGCAAGGACCTACATCCAAGATGACTCCATCCAGCAAAACTATCATTATAATGGAAGGGCAGATAAAGTGCTTCCCAGACAAGGTAAAGCTAAAGGAGTTCGTCATCACCAGGGCTTTATTATATGAAATGTTAAAGGGACTTATCTAAGGAAAAGAAGAAGATCAAAAATATGAACATTAAAAAGGGAACAAATCCACAACTGTCAACAACTGAATCTAAAAAAAAACCAAACAAACAACTAAGCAAACAACCAGAACAGGAACAGAATCATAGGTATGGAGATCATTCAGAAGGTTATCAGCTGGGAGGAGGAAGGGGGAGAATCGGGAAAAAGGTGCAGGGATTAAGAAGCATGATTCACAAGTACAAAATAGATAGAGGGAGGTTAATAACAGTATAGGAAATGGAGAATCCAAAGAATTTATATGCATAAGCCATGGATATGAACTAAGAGGGGAGAATTACTGGAAGGAAGGGGGTACTGGGTGGAGGGGAACAAAGGGAAAGAATAGGAACAACTGTAATAGCATAATCAATAAAATATATTTAATATTTCCTTGCTTTTGCTTTTCTAATCAAAGCCTTGCATATTTAAGAATGCATTTGACACATTATTAGAATCTACTACTTACTATATTCTGTTGGCTAGATTTTTATGTTCACTTTTCACAATATCAAAATTAAATTACTATATGGAAACAAGAATGCATGCATATCTGTGGTATTAAGATTCTCATTAGGGAGAGAGATCCTGGCTCTTTAAAATTATTTATTGATTGTGTCATTACTTTTGGCTCCATTATCAGCATTTTGGGTATAGGCTACTTTCACATCTATTAGGACATTTTCTTCCCTCTCATGTAACAAAACATTGTTTAGTGTGTCCTGCATAAAATGCCCTATACATTTTCTGCATAATATATAAAACAATTAAATGTTTAGCTTTAATAGATACTGCCAACCAGTTTTCCAGAGTAGTTATAACTGATTTACACCCCCACCAGCAAGTTAAGGGACTTCCAATTGTCCCACATCTCCATCAACACCTGGTATTTGTCAGCCTTTTAATTTTTAGCCATTTCAATAGATGTGTAGTGATATATTATATAGTTTAGTTTGCATTTCTCTGATAACCCAGTGAAATCAAGCATCCTTTCATATTGGTCATTTTCATACCCTCTTTTATGAAGCATATCTGTTCAGTTTTCTTGCCTATTATGTGAGTTGTCTAACTGATTTGAAGTTCTTTCTATATTTCTGAATTGGGTTCTCTGTTTGTTATATGTACTGTGAATATCTTCTCCCAATATGTAGCTCACCTTTTCATGTTCTTAATCCTCTCTTGTGAGGTACAGAAATTCTTCATTTTAATGAGGTTTATTTTATCAGTCTTTTCTTTTAAGGTTAGTGTTTTATGTGTCTTAAGAAATCTTTTATATCCCAAGTTCATGAAGATACTTTATTGTTCTCTTATAAAAGTATGATTGCTTTAGCTATCAAATTTGAATTTGCTTATGGTGTGAGGTATAGTCAAGGCCTACTTTTTTTCTATATTGGGTATTCAATTTACCCCGCACCCCTGTATTTATTGAAAATACCATCTTTAATCCACTGAGTTGCAGTGGAGCCTTTGTTGTAAATCACTGGGCCAGGTAACTGGGAGGGTCTGTTTCTGGGCTCTTTTCTATTTGTCTATTTTTATGTCAATATCAAACTCTCTTAATTATTATACTTGGTATAAGTCTTGCTCTCCAAGAGAGGATATCCTCTAGGTTTATTACTCTTTAGTATCACCTTGGCTATTTTAGGTCTGTTGCATTTTTTGTCTAAATTTTAGAAGCCGCTGATAGTTTTCATACATGCACTCACAAAAAATGCACACTGGCAATTTTATAGGGTTTGCATTAAATCTATGAATGAATTTGGAGAGAACTGACGTCCTATTGAGTCATCTAATCCATAAACCTTCATTTATTTAGACCTTTAATTTCCCTCATTAGTGTTTTGTCGTTTTCAGTAACAGGTTTTACATGTCTTCATTAGATTTATCCCTACGTTTTGATATTTTTGATGCTATTGCAAATGGTTTTTATTTTATTTTCTACTTGTTTGTTGTATTTTAGTTACACAATTGTATTTTTAGATATTGATCTTGTGTCCAGCAATCTGGTTAAGTTCACTTATTATTTCTAATAGTAGATTCTTTTTGATTTTCTGTACATACAAACAAGAAAATAACCATGGTTTTTTGTTTTTCAATGCCTTGTATTTTTTATGTTTTATTATACTGGCTGGATCTCCAATACAATGTTAAATGTAAGTGATGATAGTGGACATTTTTGTCTTATTCCTGGACTTGGAGGGAAATTTTTTAATATTTTATTATTAACTTTGATGTTAGCTATAGGTTTTTGAAATATCCTTTTCAACTTAAGAATTATCCCTTACCCTAGCTGGTGTGGTTCAGTGGATTGAGTGCTGGCCTAAGAACCAAAGGGCCACTGGTTCGAGTCCCAGTCAGGGCACATGCCTGGGTTGTGGGCCAGGTCCTCAGTGGTAGGCACACGAGAGGCAACCATGCATTAGTGTTTCTCTCCCTCCCTTCCCCTATGTCTATAAATAAACAAAAAATCTTTAAAAAAGAATATTCCCTCTATTTCTAGTCTGCTGAGGGGTTCATTTTTCTCACGAACATGTATTGGATATTATCAGATTTTTTTTGTGCATCAATTGAGATGATTATGTATTTACTTTATTCTCCTATAATCTGTTATTGTGCTGATTTTCACTGATTATTTGAATATTAAACCAGTCTTATGTTAGAACAAACCTCAGTTGGTCATGATATGCTTTGTGTATGTCACTGGATTTAATTTGCTAATTTTTTGTGTCTACTTTCTTCTTTTAAAAGATTTTATTTATTTTTAGAGAGAGGGGAAGGGAGGGAAGAAGAGAGGAAGAGAAACAGCAATGTGTGGTTGCCTCTCATTGCCACCTACTGGGCACCTGGCCCGCAACCCAGGCATGTGCCCTGACTGGGAATGGAACCGGCGACCCTTTGGTTCGCAGCCCATGCTCAATCCACTGAGCTACACCAGACAGAGCTTTGTGTCTATTTTCATGAGAGATACTGCATTGTGACTTTTTTTTTTTTGTAATGTCAAGTTTCTACAATAAGTTTATGCTGGCTTTATAAAATGAGTGGGGAAAAATTTTTCCCTTTTCCTGTTTTCTGGAGAATTGCTGTTATTTCTTCCTTAAGTGCTAGGAAGAGTTTACCAGTGAAGCCGCCTGGGCCTCAACAGTTTTGCATAAGACGGTTTTTAATTTCTTTAATAGATATAGGACTATTCAGATTTTCTTTTGCCAATTCTTGGTAAGTTTTGGGTTTTAAGGAATTTATTTTTATAGAGTTAAAGACCAAGACTTGTTAGCCTCCATACTACCGTGTTAAGTACCACTAGACTAAGACCTGCTAATTTCTGTACTTAGTGCAGTAGTAAAATCCATTATTCCAGGTTTCAGTGGTTTTGTGTGGCCAGTTGTTTTATAAAGTACATAGTGCATCTATATAGAGTACTTTAACCTTTACTTAGAGTTCATAAACATGGGAATTCACAACATTTTCTCTGGCTTCCTCATTTTTAATTGAGAACAACCTGAAGCTGTAATTTTAGAAAGTAGGGAATTGTGTCTTTCTCCCTTTCCCTACTTTTTCATATGATTTCCTCTTTTTTTTCCCCTTCTGAGTAGCATATATGGGGGTGGGGAAAAGTACATTTACAGCTGTAATACAAATAAATAATACAATAATTAATAAATAATAATAGGAGAATAAACTGTGTTTCACGTACTCACAACTGTAAATCTACTTTTGCATACCCCTGTATAGTATCACATCTGTTTTTGTTTTTTGGACAATAAATAGATAGTGAAATGAGGGTCTGTGGTAGAAGAGCTTGTGACACATAATTTTTAAAAAATGGTTTTAGAATTGCATTTCCTTTGATAGCGAAGTTTGAACTCATCCAAGAGGCCATCTGAATCTACAACAAATGATTCAAACCATTTTTATGACTACATCCTACTACTAGAATATTTCATCTGTTTTTGGACTGTTAACCATGTTTTATTTTCTTTGTATCATCTTCAGTGCTAAAGTGAGAGTGATTTTATCTTCCTTTCAGTTTTAGTAAAATCAGAATAGCAATATGATGTGGTGGAAAGGGCGCAGGATTTGGAATCAGACTAATTTGGGGTTGAGTATTGCTGCTTCATTTACTTAATTGTGTGACTTTAGGCAGATCCGGGCCTCTCTGAGCTTCAGTTGCCATATCTGTGAAATGGCAATAATTACAAAATCTCCCTTTGCTATCTCACCGACATAACGTGATGATGAAATGAGGCAACGTGTGCAAGTCCTTCACTGTCCTCTGAAATGGCTGTTGCAGGGTGTAGGTGGTTGTTATCAGACGAGTTATTCTTTGAAATTTGTGGAGAAAGGAACACAGCTCTTCCTTAACCAGCACAGCTATCTGAAGCCTCTGCTGACGCACAGTGGGCCTCCCCTCACGACGACACTCCCCGCCTGCTGTGGACCCATCGCGAGATGCCTCACTAGCCCCCAGGCTTATGAAGTAAGTGGGTTCTATTCCAAACCTAAGTTCTTTATTTAGTTAAATTAATCTGCTCTGTAGCTGAGCTACTGATTTTGTTTTGTTGTGCTTGCCTTTTGGGTATAAAGTCTGTGAAAGGGAATATAAGCATATTTTGCTCAGCCAGAAAATAAACTGAAATATATAAATGTAATTTGTAGCCTTTGAAACATTTGAAAACAGGCCTAGAATAGTACCTCAGCTTACTGTTGGTGATTTTGGTAAATCTGTATCCATGCTGGTTTTCATTTATTTGCAGTATATGGCCTGAGCTTGGTACTAAGTGTGTGTGTGTGTGTGTGAGAGAGAGAAATACAAATTCTGGTTGTCACAGTCATATTCAGAGGATTAATAAAACAGTTTTTGATGTCCCTAAAGTGCAACAGATGGCCTTTTAGTTCACACGTATTATCTTTTGGATATTAGAAAAGCTTTTTCTAACGGTGCTCCACATTGCTGGGAGGTGTGAGCATATTTAGATATAATCTGTATGCCATATTTTTCCTAGCTACCAACATTTGATTGATGATTTGGCAAGTATAGCAACAAAGAAAGAAATGGCAAATGCTGACTGGCTTTTATTTTAAAATATCAACATTTTAAAGTCCTTTCTAAAACACGTTTGCTTCTAACCCAACCGTTCAGAAATAATCTGTGGTATCAAATAAAATGCCCACTTTAACAAAACCCACCAGTTTTGACTACTCTGATGCAACATACTGAGTAGAGAAGCGAGGCTGTGATAAAGCAGTGCAGACATGCACTCCGCCAGTTCCCCATGGCCTTCTCTGTGGTGTGTTAGCCCAGCCCCCACAGGGAATGGATGGGGAAGAGTAGACTCAGTGGGGGGTGGCACCTGGGTCAGGGAGGAGCACCTTCCAGCTTTTTGTTACATTGAGTTGTGCACATTTCTGACAGATCGTGCTGGTGGGGTGGGGTGAGTGGGAGGACACCCCATAATGTCTCTTCTCTCCCTCCCACATTTCCCAAGCCCCTCACTGAAGCACAGTCTCCATTTCCTCTGTGCCCTGTTAGCCCAGGTGGCTCTGTGTAGGGGGGTGAGCCAACTCTGTTGGTAAGTCAGTGAGGCTCAGCTCTTGGCTTTGAGACCTACTTGGCCATCATCAAAAGCCAGGCGTTCCACGAGGAGTGTGTGTCCTGTGGAATTAACTAAAATATAACATTGCAGTAGTTTTCTAGTGCTGCACGACTGAATGGTTTAACAACAGAATTTTATTGCCTCACAGTCTGGAGGCTAGAAGTCTGAGGTAAAGGTGTTGGCAAGGTTGGTTCCCTGAGGGCTGCGAGGGAGAATCTGTTCCATGCCTCCCTCCTGGGTTGCAGTGGTTTGCTGCCAGACTTTGGCATTCCTTGGCACAGAGATGCATCACACTGATCTCTGTCTTCTCCCTCTCCTTCCCACTCTCTGTCTCTCTCCCTGTCTCTCTCTTTCCATCTGTCTGTGTATGTGTGCCCAAATTTCCCTTTTTTATAGGGACACTTACTCTTTTTAGTTATAAAAGTAATATGCTCTGGCCAAATATTGAAACAGTATAGAATGTACAAAGTGAGTAATAAAAGTTGCCTTCCTTCTCCTACCTACACCCCTCAGAGGCGGTCTTTATTAAGGGTCTATTGTGGATAATTCTTAATATATTTTATCTTCACAAACTTATATGTGTATATATGAGGGAGGACCCAAAGAAACCCTGACTTTATTCGTAAAAAATTGTGTATTTATTCTTATATGTTTAAACTTCAGTCATTTTCCTCCATTTGATGTAATATACCTATTGAGATGGTTTTTTTCCACTGCCCGAAACGGTTTTTGAACTTGTTAATCTTGATGCCTTTTAGTGCCTCTGCTGTTTTGTTTGTTTGTTTGTTTCACCTCTTCCACATCGGCAAAATGTATCCCTTTAAGGACTTTCTTCATGCGGAGAAACAAAAACAAAAGTCACTTGGGGTGAGATTGGGTGAATAGGGAGGGTGGGGCATGGAGGTCATGCTGGTTTTGGTCAAAAACTGCTGAACACCCAGCGCAGTTAGGGCAGGTTCGCTTGTAAATCACCTATCATGAGATGGGCAAACATGTTGAAAGAGACTCCAAAAAACTTTCACTGAAGCCTCTCACAGCCTCTGACAACAACGCCAGATGGTACACTGATACGGATGGGTTCCTAGATACTCACCTAGTGAGGGAAGCCTGTACTACAAGGGGCCCGCCCTCTAGAAGATAAGTCCAGTGTTTTGGGGTCCCCCCTTGTATAGCTGTTTGATTGTCTTACACAAATAAGATCATAATCAGTGTATTGTCCTGCTGCTTGCTTTTTTCACTTAATGATACATCATGGATTCATTTCTATGAGTACATGAGATCCTTTACCTTCTCTTTATTCGTGGCTGCATAATGGCGCTCCTTTGTGTAGCTACACCATGATTAGTTTAATCAGTCTCCTATGGATAAACTTTTTTTTTTAAAGATTTATTTATTTAATTTTCAGAGAGAGGAGAAAGGAGGGAGAAAGAGCAATGTATGGTTGCCTCTCGCATGGCCCTCACGGGGACCTAGCCCGCAACCCAGGCATGTGCCCTGACGGGGAATCGAACCGGGACCCTCTGGTTCCCAGCCCGCGCTCAATCCACTGAGCTACACCAGCCGGGCTCCTATGGATAAACTTTTAAGTTGTTTCCTTTTTGTTTTTTATCACAAGCAGTGTTTATGGTGAATATCCTTGTGCATATAAACTTATCCAAGTATATAAAGTTATATAGAATAGATTTTAAATGTTAAATTGTGGGGTCAAAAGGCATATATGCATTTTAAAATTTGATAGATACTCCCCCAAACTTCAGACTGAACAAAGACATTAGAAGGTGCTGAAGAGCCCCTGCTGACATTTGAAGGGACCACAGAACTGTGTTCTGAGTATTGCTGCATTTAATTAAGTAATAGACACTAGTTAGACTTAGTGTTTTAACTAGTTTAGGCAGAAAGGAATTATGGCTGGTTGGTGGTTATGGGTTTGGTTTTTTTTTTTTAATTACTTAATTGTTGTTCAATTACAGTTATTTGCATCCTCTCCCTCCCCTCCCCCCTCCCCCCACCTCCCCCCCAGCCTCCCACCTCCCCCTTAGCTCCCTCCATGTGTCCTCTACAGTGATTCCTGAAAACGCCTCTCCCCATTGGGTTTGGTTTTTAATTCACATGCCTTTGAGTATTTAGGCAAATTTCTAGCAACAGCAAATTAAATTGATTTTATTTTGTCTGATAGTTTCCTCAGTCTATTTGACTCTTCACAAATTTAAAATTTTCAAGCACACATAGTACTGGAGAGCTGGATGTAGAATGCTTGTATCAGCTCTACTTCCCTCAAGGAGTATGAGTTACATACTTTTTTGCTTGATCAATATGAGTGGTTAGAATGATTCTTACTCTTTACATTAAAAAATGACTTTATTATTTTTAAAATTAATATGTGTTCAACCCTGGCCACGTAGCTCAGTTGGTTAGAGTGTCGTCCTGATATACCAAGGTTGCGGGTTCGATCCCTGGCCAGGGTACATACAAAAATCAACCAATGAATGCATAAATAAGTGGAAGAACAAAATAGTGTTTCTCTGTCTCTCTAAAATCAATAAATTAAAAAAAGTAAAAAGTGATATGTGTTCATTATAGTAAAAGCTGACATAGTACAGAAACATAAAGAAGAAAATTAAAATTATAAGCAACCATTTTATGCAGCGAACTGCCATTATTTTGTTGAATGCCCTTCCAGACTTTTCTATGCACAAATACATTTTTTACCAAAGTGGCACTATATTTTCTCGACCTTTTCCCCTTTTGTAGAACTTTAGTTAATTATATTCTTTGGGCCACAAAGTACCCATTAGGATCAACATTTATCAAGCTGGGAGGCAAGTATGGAGTGAGGGTTCAATATATTTGGGCGGTATTGTATTTCTAGGCATCGTTAATACAGAAGTAAAAGCTTCATTTATATAAACCTATTCAATTATCAGTTGAACTTGTATTTAGTGAATTCTTTTCTGTGTGCCCTAGACCGTTAGGTTGCTGGGCTAGAGCACAGAAAGGACTTAGTCTAGCAGGGGCGAGTCCAAAAAAGACTGGTGTCCATGCAGTTACTATACAAGGGCGAGTGCGGCTCTTGGGAGGGGGGCTGAGTACGGATGCTAGGGGAGAGCACAGGAAGGACACCTGAGCCAGCCTTGGAAGATCGAGGATGACTCCTGGGAGAAAGTGACTTTAAGCCGAGACCTCAGTGATAAGTAGGTGCCCATCACGTGAAGGAAGCCAGAAGGCACAGGAGGTAAGAGAAGGCTTGAGGGGTTTAAGCATCTGTCAGCAGTTCAGTCTAGCAGGCACGCAGTGGGGCTGTTGGGGTTGGGGAATGAGATTGCGGCGGGAGATGAAACTGAAGGCCCAAGTCAGCAATGTCTTCTAGGCCAAGGTAAGGACTTCAGACTTTAATCCTAAGGGCAGTGGGCTACCCCTGAGGGGTTTAAATAGGGAGTACTTGAAAATTCTACTATTGGAAATACTTCTTGAATTTCACAACAATTCCTAAAACTTACTTTATTTGCTTTTAGAACCAGGAACAATTGAAAGACGATGACTCCGATCTTATTCTCAATGATGGTGATATTAGTTTGACCTATGGGGATTCTACTGTGAATACCGAATCAGCAACATCCGGTGCCCCGAGGAGATTTATGGGAAACAGTTCTGAAGATGCCTTGGATCGGGAGCTTGCATTTGGAGACCACGAACTGGTCATTCGGGGAACACGCCTGGTTCTTCCTATGGATGATTCTGAACCCCCATTAAATTTGTTAGATAATACAAGACACAGTCCAGCCTAAACTAAACTTACTAATACTCACTTAGTGATTTGTAAAATTTGCACATGTGATTGTGAAGAAATTCGTACTACCTAAAAAGTCCCAGTGCATGTCTGAATGTTTAAGCTATATAAATGCTATTTATATGGCATCGAAAGAATATAATTATCATGTACAAGGCAGATTGTGAACAAACTTTTCTTTCATGTTTTATTGGCTGCACTATGTAGACTGGATTTGTTTTAGAAAGTTACTTTCACAGTGATGTTGTGTGTTCCGTTAGCTTTCTGTCTCAGTTAAAATATAAAGTGACAGATTTACTCTTTCTTATATTGACCTGACACTTAAACCAGAGTATCATGTTTTTGTGATGTGAATTAGTTGTGTTCTTTGGGAGGAGAGGGGGAGAAGAAAGAGGGAAGGTTTTTTTCTGGGGGAGCCCAGGGAGGAGAGGTTCCTTTGTTGGGAAACTTAAGTTGATTGCTGCTGCCTTTGTCCTGACCTTTTTCTTTCCTTTTTCTCTGGCGGCCTGTTGTGGTGCATCAGGCTGATGGGTTTTGATCCTGCCCCATTCAGTTGGAGAATGAAGTGCGGGGCCCTTTGTCCCTTGCTCTGAAAGAACCGATTCCTTGACTACAGTACACTGTTGTTGGGAAAAGAAGGCCACCAATGCCTTCCGAGACTTTTTTTTCCCTAGACCAATTCCGTAGGAGGAGACGCATCCAGCCAGCTTAGCCAAAGTAAAGGCATATATAGTTCCGGACACTTGATTTGGATTTGGAGGGGCTGGGGCAGGCAGAGATGGGGACAGAGTGCAGGCGGGGAGTCAAGAGAATGGTAGTTTGGAGGTCTCTCTTCCCAAATATGTAAATACCCTGTACCAGATACGTTTGAATAAGAAACTCAATTGCTGCTTACTTTTTGATTCTGTACTTGATCTGTATAGCAAGCTTTATGGTCAGAAGTTTTTATATGGATTTAAATCGCTGCTCTTTAGCAGCCAAACAGGAGCAAAATGTAAAATTTTTGAACTTACTGTGTCTGTCATTTGTTAGTGTGTAGTCAATGTGAAAAGTTAATTTATGAATCCATGAGCATTGCACATTACACCGAAGTCAGTCATAAGAGAAATTTAGTGCTCTGGAGAGCTTATTGTAAGGGCGGGGACTCCTCTATGCATGCTGGCATAGTTGTCTTTATTCTCATGTTACTTTTTAATATGAGATACCTAAGTTGCCATGTGTTTTGTTTTGTACAGTTTTCAAAGAAGAGCACATAACAATTTCCCATTTCATATTCATAGTATGAAAGCAGATGCTATTTTGCGATGCCGAAAAGACCCAAAGGTTCATTGAATGCTTGGAAAGGGGATGCTTCCTTATGTTGATTCTGACCTGTTAATGTTTCAAAAGGAAAAGAGAAACTTTTTGTGGGTTTTTCTCCCTCAGGTCTGAGTAGCATTGCTTTATGTTTTACTTGGTTTGAAAATTGATTTATGTACACAGTGTTCAAATTTCCCGATGAAAAGTATCTTTCAAAAAAAATAAAAAACAACAACAACTGTATTTATTCTCCCAAAGGTATCTGTGCTGTTGTAAATACTCCTTGAGATTTTAAGGGACTTCTACTGTTGTACACTTGAGTGGCAGCTCCAACTGTTGGCAGGGCCATTTGTTATGTAGTGCCAGCAACTTTCCTGCTATGCAGGAACCCTGTGAAGTGTGCATTTTCTATGATGTGTGCGTCTTCATGCAGTCAATATTTTCTTGATAGTGTATGCTTGAGGGGCTTTGAACTTCAGCATCATTTACCCAGGAAGCTATTCACATTGTAAAAGGGTATACAAGAAATTAACAACTACCTTTTTTTATGCTGTTAGCTTAGTGAGTTCACTTTATGAAAATGACTATAAATACTTAGCATGACAAATTCAGGAACTCGTCTGCTTTAGCATGCCTAAGACTTTTTCTTAGAGAAACTGATAATGCTTGAGTCAACTAAATCAGCCTTTGTACATTTTCAAAGGGGAACCAAGCCTGCTGTGCTAACATCAGCATCTAGAAGTTTTTTCTCTAATCAGTATGTGCATCTCCAAGCAAAGATGGAAAAAACAAATTCTGCTCATACATCTGTTGGGTTCAGACACCTGAATGATCCTACGTGAAGTACAGTCCGAGTTGGCATCACGCACAAGCAGAACTGCTCTTGGACTTGTTTTTCTGTTGTTTGTGAACTCTACACGTTTGAATGACTTGAACATTGCATCTTTTAAAGTTATTTTTTAAGGTTCCTTGGCATTTTATCTTAGTTGTTCGTGTTTGGCAATGTGATGTTATAGTAATAGACTTTTAATCTTTATGTATTTTTTGTTTGTTTTCACTTGGAGTACTTGGACAAATGTTATAGTGGTTTCTTTAGGAAAATCTGTCATTAAAAAAATTATAGCCTTGCAAATAACCACTCACTGTATTTAAGTCACAGTTTATTCTAGTGAGAAGTAAAGAGTGCTGACTTCATTTATTTTTCTACCTATATACCTAGCAGGAAAGGAGGAAGGCTGATGTTTAAAAAAGAAGCAAACAGACTCCTAACAGAATGTAACTTATGGGGCAATAGATTGTTGGTGCGTATGTGTAAGGCTCGATGCATTTGCTTATGGTCACAATTGGACAATTGAAGAAATATGACTCAAAGCAGTTGAATCCTGTTGCACTGATTTGTAGCCTGTTAGCTCCGTAATGGATAATGTCATCAAAATGTTAGTTCCATTCTATGGGGAGAGTAAATTCTGTACGCAGTTAGGTAGAGAGGCAGTTCTAAGTCTGGCTGAAAGCCCGATCACACAAATAGTCCTGTTTTCAAGTTAAAGCTAGGTCTTTCTTTTCGTACATGAAAAGTTTGGTAGGTTAGACTTTGCTGACAGCAACTTTGTCTAGTCTAGTAGTGCCACCAACCGCACTATCATTGTGTCTTGTTGCCATTCATTCTGGCTTCCTTGCTCATGGTCCTGCCAGAGACACAGGTGGCGGACCTACACACCATGGGCTCTTTTCTTGACTAACCCCCTGTTTACGAGTCAAACCCCTCATTAGATTTCAGCAAGTACGTTTGTTAACCTGACTCAATATGGGAGTGTCAGGAAGTGAAAGTATAGATGGTTTGACTTAATCAGAAAGTCCTTGATAGGAAGTAGCCCGCACATGATGCAGAATGAAGAGGCTTGAAATAAATTGGAAATGATAACAGTAGTTCCCCTTTTTTGAGCCCCACTTAGATATGCTTACTGATTTTAGAGAGAGGGAGAGAAACATCGATGTGAGAGACACATCAATTGGTTGCCTTTCATAGATGCCCTGACCAGGATCGAACCCACACACACCTAGACATGTGCCCTGATCGGGGATCCAACCCACAACCTTTTGGTTTATAGGACAACGTTCCAACCAACTGAGCCACACTAACCAGAGCAATATGAGGTATTTTTAAATTTATATATTAATTTAATCTTAATCATGCTGTTGAGGGTACATTATATTCAGAGAAGTTGTCACACTGCTAGTAAGTGAAAGAGCCAACTCAAATCCAGTCTGACTCCAAAGTCTAGACTGTTAACTACTACTCTACTGGCTTCAATGGCAGGATCTGGGCTAATCTATCTCGAGTATACCTAGACCAGGGGTGTCAAACTCATTTTCGCCAGGGGCCATGTCAGCCTCGCAGTTGCCTTCAAAGGCCTGAATGTAACTTTAGGACTATAAATGTAACTATTCCTTAACAGTTAAGCGAGAGCTCAGTGCTGCCGCCGGGTAGAAACAAGGTGCTAGGCCGGATAAAACAAGGTGGAGGGCCGGATTTGGCCTGCGGGCCTTCTGTTTGCCACCTGTGACCTAGAAGGATGGTAAAGGGAGCTGCAGACTCCTGTCCTGCTGCCCACCACCTGTTCGTCATCAGGTCAGGGTAGAGCATGAAGTTGCAGCTCCTTTTCTCCACTAGCTGCACTACTGGCTACAGACACGAGTCCCCCTGGTTGGGAAGCTCATCACATTCTTAGTGAAGTGCCTGTGTCTCCGAGCCTGTGGGCAAGGCAACCTGGTTAGCACCATACCTTCACATTCCACCTTCCGACATTTTCACCACGGAGCCAGTGTCTTAAGGCAGAGCTTGTGGTCCTGACTAATAACTCTGTGACCATACAGTTTGGTGTAGTAGAAAAAAAACCCAGGTTTTAGAGTTACACAAACCTGGATTCAAATTCAGACCGACCCTGCTACTTGCTTACTGTGTAACATTGGCCGGTTGCCTTTCCACTTTCTTAGCTGTATAGTTCATTTATTCAATGAATAGTTAAGTCCCTACTTTGTGCCACACACAGCGAACACAGTGCCAAACAGTAGGTCCCGTTCTCACAGAGCCTATCCTACAAGAGGTGCTAGCAGCTGTCTCTGGTGGTTAGGAATCATTCATGCAATGAAGACTGATTGCCTTCTGGTAAGGGAGTGTCTATCTTAAATAATCAGCAAATAACATCAAATACAACAAGCATAAAGCTATGATGGAAAACTACAGGAGGCTGTGAGAGGGGACTGTGGTCTGGTGGAAGGGGAAGAGGAAGGATTTTCTTGACCAAATGATATTTCAGCTTAGCCCTCAAGAGTAAGCAAAGGGTCAACCAGATGAAGGGGGAGAGGAAGACGAACATGCCAGGCAGCATGAACAGTGACAGCTCCCTGCCTACAATCGATCTTTCACACAATATTCCATCAAGTAGTACTGAGTGACCAACAAGCCAGGTACTGTGCTATATATATCCATATAGTGAGGAATAAATAGATGCGGGCTCTGTTCATAGCACTTGCATATTAGTGTGGAAAACAGGAGGTGCTACCCAGCAATCAAAATGAGAAGCACTCAGAACCCAAACCTGCCCCTCAACTTCCTCCCCTTCACCCTCCTCCCACTGCACCTCCCAGGAAACCCCATACCCCTCTCTGGAAAGCCCCCTTCAGAACTTTGAAAAGAGGAGCTGGTATATCTTCCCTGAGTCTTTCCACCCCCAGGCTAACAACCCCATTCCCTTCCTTTTTCTTTTTTTTTTAAGATTTTATTTATTTATTTATTTTTAGAGAGAGGGGAAGGGAAGGAGAAAGAGAGGGCGAGAAACAGCAATGTATGGTTGCCTCTCACATGGCCCTCACTGGGGACCCGGCCCGCAATCCAGGCATGTGCCCTGACTGGGAATCGAACCGGGACCCCCCTGGTTCCCAGCCTGTGCTCAATCCACTGAGCCACACCAGCCAGGGCCCATTCCCTTCCTTTCTTCCGGACACACACCAGAAGACCATTGACCTAGACATTTCTCTGAACGTGCCTAAGACCACATTGGCTTTCTGTTTCAGTGGCCCTTCCCCCTCATCTTACAGTGGGCTGTCACCAGAAAGTGGGCTGGCCCCTGCCCTCGCAGACCTTACATTGCAGTTGGGGATGGCTGCCCATAAATAAACAAAAACACGTAAAATAGTAAAAGATTTGGATATGTGAGAAATAGGAAATGTGATGGAGGGTAATAGGTGTGGGAGATGGGGACAAGGCAGGTATGTGAGGCCTTCTCAGGTGGCCTTGCTCAGAAGGTGACATTAGAATCAAGACTTAAAAGGAGCCAGGGAGGCAGAGGACAGGGGAAGAGTGGTGGAAAGGTCTGGTATAGGGCAGACACTCAATGCATGTTCAAAAGCAGTGAAATGTCCTCTGAACTTTATTATAGAGTCGGATTTCAAAGGCCAGCATGGTAGCATAGAAGCGATACAGGCCAGAGTCCTAGCCCTGTCTGCCACTGGGGGCGCTTAGGAAACCACTTAAACCTCTCTGAGCCTGTTTCTTCCTTTATAAAATGATGACAGCTCATTGATTCAGTAAACATTTATTGAGCTACTGTCATGTGCCAGCACTGTGGTAGGTACTAGATTATGATTCCAGCCCCAAGTTGCTGCCAGGCCTGTTCAGGGGATCAGATGAAGTGATGTACATTGAAGCATTTTGACCAGAATTCAGAAGTCTCTGGAAATTGAGGTTGAATATTCTGTAAAGTCTTGCTGATGAGGTGCTATATGAATAAAATATGGAAACCTCTTTTCAGGCCATGCTTCTACCCTGGGCTGCTTTCCTTCAGAATCTCCAGTTCAGCAAGCTGGAGGTATCCCAAGTGGTTGCCATGGCAAAGACTGAACTCTGAGAACTGGCTTAGCTGGGGCTTTCAGGGCTGGAGCCTGAACTCCATGAGACCTGACAGTTTCTGGCCAATTCCCTTCTCCTTTACCGTGCGCACTTAACTGCAGTTGCAGCCTGGCAGTCCTGCCCTTGGTGTCCTAACTGGACACCGAGTCTGGGAATTTTCTACCCTGCGCTGTCTGGTGGGCACTGGGACCCACTAAAGAGACACAGCTTAGTTGTGCATATTATTTCTTTTGCACTGATTGAAAAATGCACTGAAGGCTCTGTGGGCGCTTCTTGGAAACAAGATTTAATTTCTCCAGATTTGTTGGAACTGAAGTGGTTCACTGTATTTAAATACTAATCCTACAAAAATTACTTGAGAAGCATTCATTCTTGGTTGCTTTGGGAGTCACGAGGCTTTATTGCATGATTCTTTTTTTCTTTTGTTCATTTGAATTTCCTATACAGCTCTGTTCTCAAGTGGACTAGGCGAAAAGCATGAGAGCTGGTTTTTGGTTTGTTTTTTTTTTTCATTTGAAAAACGTGTAAGACTTCTGTCAGATAATAGATGATGCCTGTTTTTTCAATCTTAGAGCTGATTTAGTGTGAGATTGCAAGATAACAGCAATTGGACCTCCTGATTGTGCTACAAAATTGGTTTTTTAAAACTGGTTCTTAAAACCTGAACAATCAAAGTTCCATTTTTTTAAAGTGGGACCAAGTGGTTGATATTTAAACATTCCAGCCAGCTCATCTTTTACTTACTAACTTCTGGTCACAGACACTGAGCACCTCACATGGGCTGTGCCCTAGGCCAGGCACTGGGGACACGGAGGTGACTAAGTCATGGTTTTGATCTAAAGGTGACTGCGGCCAATTAGGCAAAAATTATTTCAATTGTGTGAAAAGCATCAGAAAGGGGTTCTGTATGGAATTCAGGTCCCTCCCCAATTGTGGCTTATGGTTGGTAGAATAATGGCCCTAAAAGATATCCATGCCTTAGTTCCTGGAACTTGTGAATATGTTAGGTTACATGGCAAAAAGGATTAAAGTTGTAGATGAAATCAAGGTTGTTAATCATCTGATTTTGAGATGGATGGGGAGAGATGCCTGGATTACCCAGGTGGGTCCAATCTAATCACGCAGGCCTTCAAAGCTTTCCTGGCTGTGTTCGGAGAAAGCAGTGTCAAAGAGATGCTACGTTCCTGGCTTTGAAGATAGAGGAAGGTGGTCCCTAGAAGCTGGGGAAGGCAAAGAAAGGGGTTCTTCCCTGGAGCCTCCAGAGGGAAGGCAGGCCTGCTGACACCTTGGTTTTAACCCCAAAAGATCTGTGTCAGACTTCTGACCTACAGACCCATAAGATGACAAGAGGGTGTTGTTTTAAGCCACTGAGTTTGTGGTAATATGTTACAAGGGCCATAGGGAACCAATGCACTGACTTGGAGGGGGAGGGGTTGTTTCTATACTATGTAGTTGTAAATGCCTGCGCTGTGCCAGGCACTGTGCATGGTGCTGCACACACAAAACTGAGCAAGATCCATAGTCCACAGTCCAGTGGGGAAGATGAGCAAGTACAGAAACAACATGGCACCACAATGAAGGACAGCCCAGATGATAAACATGCAACCTGGGGAAGGATAGCGGGGCTGGAGAAGACCTGCCATTTCTATGACTTTAGCCTAGATTTAACTGACATTTCCACATTACTCACCACATTACCAGGGAGTGAGAGTGTATGGGAGAAATGATCAATTTGGGTTCTAGAAAGATCACTGTCACGGCTGCAGTGGGGAAGAGGGATAATCTGGATAGGGGCGAAAGTGGACACAGATGTTGGTTAGAAGACTTGGTCTGAGAGAGGGTGGTGGCCTGGACTAGAGTAACTAGAGTCACTGGAAATGGAGAAGAGGGAATAGATGCAAGAGACATTTAGCCCAACATAACAGAACTTGGAGATTAAATCCAGTGAAGGCGTGAGAGGGGGCCATTTACAATGATTCCCGGCAATCTGGGTTGGGCAAATAGGTGGGTGGAATGGTATTAACTACAATTTTAGAAAATATATTTTGTGACCAAGAAGTTGAGATGTAGCAGTAAACATAAAAATTCTAAGGAAGTACATACGTAAGGGCAGATGGAGCCCAGTCAGGAAAAGAAGGGTGAGAGAAGAGGACCAAGTGCCTCAGACAAGAAAATTAAGAAAAAATGCACGTTTGAAAAACACGAGGACTTGTAATTTATCCTTCCATTATAACCTAGGAACATCTGGAGCTTTCTGGTATGGGTGGTGTCTGGGGAAAATAAGTGCTTTAACCAAAGTACAAAAAGCAGAAAGCTTCCAAAGTTCTCAGGGAGTGATGGGTGGTGTTATTAGGAACATTTTAAAAGTGTGTCACTCTGGATTTCAGTGTATCCTCCACTGGTCTAGCGGGAAGAATGAAAATATATGTTTTGTGCTCTCTAACATGCAGTTCTTAGCATTTTCCAGGAGGGGAAAGAGCCAACAAATAAGTACTGGATCTGGAAAGGAAGCCATGGCTAGTTAGCCAGATCCATTCTGGTTCTGTGGAGGACTACGTGCAAAAGCAAGAGGACTGCTTCACTTTGTGCTTTTCCCCAAAGGCTGTTGCAAGAGTTCTCTAGCAAATCCAATTTAGCAACCAAAGCCTTCTGGTATCCTGTTCTCAAACACTGTGTGCCATTAGCTTGCTGAAACAGTCCGCGCCTGAGCTGCAGTCTTTGTGGATGTTTGAGCCAAATAGCAACTATTGGGACACAATTCATTAACTATGCAGGGATTCAAAACTTTTCAAAAATTGATTTTTGCCTCAATAGGAGGAAATCAGCAATGGACAGTGTAACTGACCAGAGAAAGCATAGATGCTTATATTAAGGTGAAGGAAACATCTGGTTTTTGTTTTCTTAACTTTTATTAATTCATCTGAGGTGTGAGTCACCAGCTCATCAGCCAGTGTTTCCAAAATGAAGTCTTCATTGCCTCTGGGATCACTGGGAAAAGTCACTTCAGAACTACCTTGAGAGAAAGATGATCCAGAGAGACGTCATTTTTTAAACCATATTTTATTGATTACGCTGTTACAGTTGTCCCACTCTTCCCCCCATTCTTGCCCCCCACCCCCTTACCCCCCTTTCCCCACCCTTTAGTTTTGTCCATAGGTCATACACATAAGTCCTTCTGCTTCTGCACTTCCTATACTATTCTAACCTCCCCCTGTCTGTTTTCTACCTACCACTTATGCTACTTGTTCTGTGCCCCATTCCCGCCCTCTCCCCCTACCCCTCCCCTGTTGATATTCCTCCATACCTTATATAAATCCCTTTAACATTTCGTATAATAAAGGCTGGGTGATGATGAACTTCTTGAACTTGACCTTATCTGAGAAGCACTTTATCTGCCCTTCCATTCTAAATGATAACTTTGCTGGATAGAGTGAAATTCTTGGATGTAGGTCCTTGCCTTTCATGACTTGGAATACTTCTCTCTAGCCCCTTCTTGCCTGCAAGGTCTCTTTTGAGAAATCAGCTGACAGTCTTATGGGAATTCCTTTGTAGATAACTGTCTCCTTTTCTCTTGCTGTTTCTAGGCTCCTTTCCTTATTTTTAATCTTGGGTAATGTAATTATGATGTGTCTTGGTGTGTTTCTCTTTGGGTCCAAATTCTTTGGGACTGTCTAAGCTTCCTGGACTTCCTGAAAGTCTATTTCCTTCACCAGCTTCGGGAAATTCTCCATCATTATGTGTTCAAATAAGTTTTCAATCCCTTGGTCTTCTTCTTCTCCTTCTGGCAGCCTTATGATCCGTCTGTTGGGCCATTTAAAGATGTCCTGGAGGTTTCTGAGCCCCTCCTCCGTTTTTTGAATTCTTGTTTCTTCATTCTTTTCTGGTTGGATGTTTTTTTCTTTCTTCTGGTCCACTATGTTGATTTGAGTCCCAGTTTCCTTCTTATCCCTGTTGGTTCCCTGCAGATCTCTCCTCATTTGTTTAAGTAATTGCGATAATTTTTCGTCGAATTCTGTGAGCATCCTGATTACCAGTGTTTTAAACTTTGCATCTGATAGGTTGTCTGACTCTTGGTCTGTTAGTTCTGGAACTTTGATCTGTTCCTTTCTTTGGGCCATTTTTTTCCCTCGGTGAGCCTGTTACTGTAAGGGGGGAAGAGCCTTGGGGTTCCCCTGGGCAGGGAAACTCCCGGTAGTTGTGCTGTGACGTAGCCTGTGGGGGCGGGACCTGAAAGCACAATGACGCCTTCTCCGCTCTCCGCACCCACACCGCCTTCTGCAAGCAATTCGAGCCCCTCTGTGCTGGCTCCGGGGGTCGCTCCAGGGTCGGTGGCCGGGCTGCACAGCTCCAATCCCCCGCGGGTCTCCCCAGCGAACTCTCCTGTGAGGCCGGGAGTTCCTCCCGCCGCCATCTCCACCCCCACAGGTGCTCTCACTCTGCGCCGATAGGTTGCGCCCTGCTTTCTCTCCCGGTCCGTCTGCCCGCGAATGCGGACCTGCCCGGTCCACCAGTCTCGGCCCCGCTGGGTCCGGATGAGCCGGGCGCTGGCCACGCTTTGGTCAGGCACCCCCGTCTGGGTGTGCTGCAGCCCCGCGGGGACCGCCCTCCAACCGCGGTCCCGCCGTCTGCTCACCAGCTCGCCGCGGGGTCGCTGAGCGCTCTCTCTCCGCCCTGCTCCTCCCTTCTCACCAGACTGGACGAATGTATCTTCTTTAATTCCTTGGTTGTCAGAGTTCCTCTCAGTTCGATTTTCTGTCAGATCTGGCCGTTTTTGTTTAAGTAAATTGCTGTTTTTTTCCTTGTTTGGCTGTGCGAGGAGGTATGGCGTGTTCACCTATGCCACCATCTTGCCAGAAGTCCCGAGACATCATTTTTTTTTTAAATGTAATATTGGTCCTGATAGGAAATACCAGTATTCTTAAAATTGCTTTTATATTAACCATTGATTACATGCATTCCTCAGCAGAATTTTATTTTTCCACCCAGAAATTGTAAGACTCATGTGCTGACCTAAATACGTATATTCAAATCAGAACCTCACAAAGTATACCCTTCACTTATGAAGAAAACTTTATTGGCTCACTGTAGTCTTTCCCAGTAGCTGGTGGTGGTAGATCTGTAGCCCCTAGGAACACTGAGGAAGGAGACGTTTCTCCTCTACCTTTCCCCAAGGTTTTCTTGAACTGAGAACAGTCTCACCCTACAAATGGAGTTCAGGTGGTGACATCAATGGGAGAGGAAGATTACTTGCTGGGGCTAGACCCTTATCATCATTCAGGGTAGTGATTCTGTCTTTGCACCCACTCCTCTTGACGACTAACATCACATTTTCAGGATGACTGGTCAGAGTTCACAGTTGGCCTATGGTTATCATCCAGGACAAATCTGGCTGCTCTGTGTAATGGTGGAGCCAGCAACTTTGCTCTCATTACACTGTACTCTCTCCAACTGAGCTCTACCCTTTGGTAGGAGTATCTGAAATGGAATTCAAACCTCTACATTTTGTAGGAGACCAGTTACTTGATTCTACTAATCATGCACTTATTCAACAAACTTTGTCTGAGTGCCTACCCTAAGTAGTGGAAATTCAGAGGAGAATAAGGCATACTACCGGCTTTCTAGGAGCTCACAGTCTAGTGGTAGAGACAGACTTGTAATTAGATGAATTATTATGTATAGTTCCTGAAGAAGGTGATGTTGAATTGTAACTTAAAAGATAAGTTGTACATATATGTACCATATTTTGCTGTGCATAATGTGAACCTTTGCCCATATTTTTGAGGGAAAATAAGGATGCACATTATGCATGGATATAATGATTACATACCATGGGTGTAACAATGGGTGTAATAATCCCATGTATCATGTGCACAAGGACATGGGTGCTCATTATACAGGACAAAATACAGTAAGCCTGAAGTCCAGGAGAGAGGTCTTGACTTTCCGAGTGGATGAGATCACCAAAAGAAAATGTATAATAGAAAGAGTCCTAGAAAAAAAAAGGCCAAGAAAAAACAGTGACATTTAAAGGAAAAAATATGTAAAAGGAGACAGAAGAAATGACTAGAAAGGTCGGTGGAAAATAAGAAGAGACTGGTGTTACAGATACTAAGGGAGGAAAAGAATATTCATAAGGAAGGAATGGCCAGTAATGTCAAAATCAGTAAAAGATCAAGTAATGCAAAGACAGAAGAGCACCCATTGAATCCAGGAAAATGGAGGCATCACTGACAATGGTGACAGTAAGGGAATGGCAAAAATAGGTTTAGGGGAGATCTATTGACTGCTTAAGATATGAGGGGTGAGGGAGAGTGGGATGTTCAGGATGACTACCAGGTTTCTGAACTGCATGAGTGGTGGTTCCATTCCCAAGATGTAGAATCCAAGAGGAAGGGCAGTTTAGGGAGAGAGGGAAAGGGAAGGAGTTCAGGTTTGGACACACTGAACATGAAGTACCTGTGGGATAGCCAAGTGGAGATATCCAGTAGACAATTAATTGGGTGTAGAGCTCAAAATTCCTAGTTTGTAAATAAAATAAACTAATATGGCCATTTTTTCCCATAGAGAACTCAATGCCATCTCTTTGTTTCCTTTTTAATCTTCATTTTGTTGTTGTTCAATTATAGTTGTCCCAGTTTTTCCCCCTTTGCTCTCCCCTGCCCCACCCTCTCTCCTCCCACAGTCAATCCCCATCCTGTTGTCCATGCCTGTGGTCCTTTATATACGCTCCTTAAAAGGGGGAGGGTCCATGCCATCTTTTCATGTGTCCTTTACCTTTAATATTTTCTATTTTTTTTATATTTCTCTGTAATTTCTCAACTGATTTTATTAGAACCAGGAGAATCTGTACACATAGTTTCTGCACCACGCATTTGGAACCACTGCTAAGGAAAAACAGAAGTGCTTACAGGTAAATTAAAAAGTAGCTGGAACAGCCCTGACTGGTGTGGCTCAGTTGGTTGGGCATTGTCTCACAAAGCATAAGGTCATAGGTTTGATTCCCAGTCAAGGCATATGCCTGGGTTGCAGGTTCGGTCTCTCACCAGGGTGTGTATGAGAGGTAACTGATCAATGCTTCTCTCCCTCTCTTTCTCCCTCTCTCCCCTCTCTCTAAAAATAAATAAGTAAAATCTTTTTAAAAAATTAACTGGAAAAGCTCTTCTCTCTGTGTTGAGCTAGTTGCCCACTTCCTTTCCAAAGCTCTGATATACTGTAGAACTTCCTTTTGTTTGTGTTAAAGAAGAAACAAAAGGGGTAGCTTCCATTTCTACCTCGGTTATACAGCATCTAATATTAGTACTTATAGACAATGATCCAATATGTAATAAATAAAGAACAAAGCAGGCCCGGCTGGTGTAGCTCAGTGGATTGAGCGCGGGCTGGGAACCAGAGGGTCCCAGTTCGATTCCCAGTCGGGGCACATGCCTGGGTTGTGGGCCAGGTCCCCAATGAGGGCCATGTGAGAGGCAACCATACATTGCTCTTTCTCCCTCCTTTCTCCTCTCTCTGAAAATAAATAAAATAAAAAAATCTTAAAAAAAAAGAACAAAGCAGTATCAAATATTTGCACATGACTGAATTTGAAAACCAGTGTCTACCCTGGTAATTTAGGACACAAATAAAACACAGTAGGCCCTCAAGTCCTTATCTACAAAGGAAGATCTTCATGTAGGTATCACTCTTTCCTTCATCAGATAATCTTAATTTCTTGCCAGCTTCTGACTCATGTAGTTTCCTACTCTAAAATAGTCTTTATGTTGTGTCCCTTGCAGTAAATGAAAACCCCAATTTCCAGAAAGAAAATGAGGTCATTGGCTTACCCTTTTCTTGATTGCCCATCAGATTGAACCGAGATAGGATACTGGCAAGAACAGCAGGATAAGTGATCAATTTGTGAAGTGTCTGGTCCAAAGGGGATTATTTTGACAGTCTGTTCTAACCATCCAAGCAATGTTTCCAATAAAAAGTTTTATTAGGTGTTGTCAAAGATGTAAATGTTTCATAAAGATATCACTCCAGTTGTAAATCATGTACTTGATTCATACTAAAGTCACCTTGTTAAATAGCAAGAAAAATTATGTCTTTCACATAAATCCTGGTCTTAAGTGACTTAACAAAAAGCAGCAAAGAACAAAAAACAAAACTCAAGCCCCTGCTCTCTAAGGCCGAACTTGGAGAGACTGACAGG
This sequence comes from Micronycteris hirsuta, assembly GCA_004026765.1. Lineage (NCBI taxonomy): Eukaryota > Metazoa > Chordata > Mammalia > Chiroptera > Phyllostomidae > Micronycteris > Micronycteris hirsuta. The sequence continues at coordinate 73,335 of PVJI01004467.1, read as the reverse complement.
AACACAAAATTTTCTTTATCTATTTCTTTCATCTTCCTTTGGAGATCATGTACTCCAAGATTTTCATTATATTCCTAGGTCCATTGGATTGTCCAGAGGTAATAGAATTGGAGAAATCATCTAGATTCTAAGTTTAAAAGAAACTCTGATTTATTGAGGCATGCTTTATATGTCACTATCACCACAATCAAGATACAGAACATTTCCATCACTCCAAAAATTTCTGTGTCCTTTTGTAGCTCTTCCCACCCCCAGACTCCTGGTGACCACTGCCATGCTTTCTGTTCCTATAATTTTTCCTTTTCCAGAATGTCAGATAAGCATAATCATATGCCCTGGCCAGTGTGACTTAGTTGATTGGAGTGTTCTGCTTTACACCAAAAGTTCATGGGTTTGATTCCCAGTCAGGGCACATACCTAGGTTGTAGATCTGACCCTAGGTCAGGGAGGGCATGAGAACCAACAGATCAGTATCTCTCTCCCCCTTCCCCTTCCTTCTAAAATCAATAAACATATTTTTTGAAAAACATAATAATATAACACATAGCCTTTTGCAGGCTCTTCACTTGTAAACAGCATTATTTTTTAATAACGTTTAGATAATTTTAGATGCATGTTCATTGTGGAAAAATTAAAATACAAAAGTGCTTCTCAAAGATAATCATTATTAATGTTTTGTTGGGTTTCCTTCCTGTCTTTTTACTCTATATGCATATGTACTCCCACGTACAGGAACAAAATGTACAAATTGGATCCCTACTGTACACAGGATTGAGTGTTTTTATGTTGTATTTTGTAAATTAATATTGTGAGCATTTTCTTAAAAATTAACTCCATCTCAAGAGTGAGAGACAAGAGCCTAATCAGCAAGCTCAGGGATAAACAAGAAATAGAAGCACAGTCACTGTGACCCAGATGAACTGCCTTTGCAGAGTCTCTACATTGGTTTGCTGGGTTGCTGAGTTCCACTAGATTTCATCAAGACCTATTTGCTATTCCTGCTGGCTCTTTCTCAGACGAAAACAACACACTCCCACTCCTCTGGGGGCCCAAGCACACCCTGTACACCTCTCAGGCAGAAAACTTACCACAGCACATTAGAATTATTTAATTTGTCCGACTCCCTAACTAGACTGCGAGCCTCTTGTCCCATGTCATATTACTCAGCAAAGCATAAATGGTTGCTAAGAATGTGATGAACAAACAAATGAATGAACAAATGAGCACAGCAAGATGAGACCTGCCCTTAACTGGACTAGCGGCTACCACTAATTTTTTTCCCTTCTGCTTTATACTCACAAGGAGAGGGAGAAAAAGTCCCTTTTGGGGCATTATTTTTGGTGGCCACCACAGAAGGGGTGGATTTTGTTTTCAAATGCCTTGGCATTTCTGACTCACAGCTATACAGCCTGGCAGGAGAGCCAACAAACTAGTTGTCACATTGCTATGGCATGCCTCATGTGTTGTCCTGCAGAGCCAGGCCAACATCGTATTGTCAAGGAGATGTAAAATACAGAAAAGGGACCTGGCAGGGAAGAAGAAAGAGGCAGCCGGCTCAGAGTTGTTGTTGATGGGCACACGGGCCTGTGAGTGATTGGTTTGTGCTTCTTGATGGCCAGGGCAGCTCTTGTCCTGCCTGCCCTTTGGGAGCTTGGGAGAGAATTGCAAGGGTCTGTGTTTAAAAGCCAAGATGAGGTGAAAAGGGTGAGGGTGAAGGAAGGCATAAGTCAAACAGAGCTAAGAACTGTTCTCATTTTCCCCTTTGATCCTATTCATGTGATATTTTTCACATGAAATAATGATAATCATAGTAATAGTTGCCACTCATTGAGTATCCAATATGGGCCAGGACCAGGGTTAAGACCTTCACATGCATGGCCTCACTAAATTCTTACAACAAACCTCTAAGATAAGCACTATTATCATCATTCTTTTACAGGTAAACAAGAAATGGAGGTTCAGAGTGGTTCGGTGAATGTCCAAGATCCCACAGCTACTTAGTGCAATGCCTGGACTACAGTGAACAGTCTATCAATGGCTGCTGATGCCATGGGTGCAAAGGGTCAAGACAGGTTTTGAGATGCAGACTCCTGTGGGCCTCCCTGGAGTTTAGAGAGGTTTGCTCATGGGTATGAGGCCCCCTGACTTCCCTTTCTGCCTCAAGACTTGGGAAGGTGGCTCCTTGGGTGGTGGGAAAAATGATGCCATGCTTGTGTTTGGCTCCTTCTGGGTTTCCACAAATGCCCTTAACATTTTCCATTTTCTTAGTGCTTTTGTGAAACAGCTATGATGTGGTTGACAGTATTTGTAGTCAGAGCCAAGTCAAGCCTGCCTCTGGAGGAAAGCTGGAAGCTTTCAAGGGTCTTGTCAGTACTCATGTAGCCCACAGGCCCCTTCTTTGTGTCACCCAAGGCCAAGGCTTTCCCAACAGTCAGCTGCCGAGCACAGAGTTCTCATTGATCTCTGTGCTGTTTCTCTGGGTGGGGAAACCAACACCCTATCGGCAAGACTAGGGGCCTTTCCCCAGGAAGGCCTTTGCTGGAGCCCCTGATCTGCCCATGATGCTCGTTGTGGTTTAGGGACTATTGTGGACAGCTCAAGATGGTTTCCCTTTCTGTGTTTTCGGCAGCTTTTTTTTTTCCCAGGACCCGAGAGAAACTTTGAAACTTAAAATTACCCATGTGCCAGGAATCCGCACCGCCTCCTTGTGAGGAGTAGATGAGCACCATATGCTGTTTATATAAAAATAAATGGCTTCCCCCCCGTGAAGCACCCAGGCCTGAATCACTGGCTAACCCCTCTTTTACCTTAGCAGCTGGAGCAGTGGCCCTCTGGATGAGGATGTGTACGGTAGAGAGCAAATTTGGCTCGAAAAAGCCCCCCTAACGGTTTGTTTGTGTGAGCTGTATCTCCTAGGGAGGCAGGTGGGGGGCAGGCAAGCATTGCTCTGTGGGAGCAGCTAGAGAAGAAAAGAAGGCAATCAGGTAATGCTGTACAATGACCTTCTGCCTTTCCGAGCAGACTTTCAGAGGGGTTCTCCTTACCCTAATAAACCCCCTGTAACGTCATGAGCCCTAGGGAGAGAGGGATAGGAGAGCTCTCTCTTTTTTTTGGACTCCTAACACAATACCACAGGGCTTGGCTTAGGCAATTAGTGGTCATCCATTCATTCATTCATTTGTCAAGCAATTATTGAGCACCTACCACCTGTACATCTTGAGATTACACAAAGTCCAGCCCCAACAATTTTGCCCCCAGTGGTGACCCGACCAGGACACAGAGTCCAAACTAAAAGTCTGGAAGTGAGGCAGACTAAAAATCAACAGCCTGGGCCCCTAGTGAGTGAAGGCATTAGTTGGTGCATTTCATTGGGGTTTCTCATTCATTCAACAAGCAATTCATGAATGTCTATTGTGGACCAGACACTGTGGTAGGCACTAGGGTTATAAGAAGAGAGAATTTGCCCTGGGTGGTGTGGCTCAGTTGATTGAGCATGGGCCTGGGAACCAAAGGGTCACTGGTTCAATTCCCAGTCAGGGTACATTCCTGGGTTGTGGGCCATGTCGCTAGTTGCGGATGCACGAGAGGCAACCACACACATTGATGTTCTCTCCTCTCTTTCTCCCTCCCTTCTTTTCTGTCTAAAAATAAATAAATAAAATATTTTTTTAAAAAAGAAGAGAGAATCTTAGTTCTAATAAAAGGGAATTTCAGAGAACAGGAGGTAACATTTATTGAGTGCTGACTATGTGTGCCAAGAACTATGCTGAGTGCTTTTTATGTCTTATCTTCTTAAATCTTTATTCCAGATCTGTACAGATGGATAAACTGAGGTTCAGAAGTTTTACTGACTTGTGCAAGGTCACCTAGCCAAAAAAAATGGCAAAAGTAAGCATAAAAAATCCAAGTGAGTCCAAAGGCCTGAGGCTGTGTTCTTTGCGCACCGCTGCCTACTGCAGGGATCAGTCAACTGCAGCCTGTAGTCCAAATCTGGCCCACTGCCTGGTTTGGTCCTTTCTGAGAGCTAAGAATGACTTTTACATTTTTAAATGGTTGAGAAAACCAAAAGAAGAACATCTCACAACATGTAGATGATATGAAATTCAAATGTTAGTGTCCATCAATAAAGTTTTATGGAGACACAGCCACACCCATTCATTTACATGTGGCTTTTCCACTGTAACAGCAGAGCTGAGGAGTGGTGACAGAGGCCTCATGGCCCACGAAGTCGAAAATGCTATCTAGATCTTTGCACAAAGAGCTTGCTGAGCCCCTGGCTACATGGGTCACTGGTAGAAAAGGAAGCAGGTCTCAGCCTCTGCCTCAACACCTCAGGGAGATCTGTGGGGAGCCTCAAATGAGCATTTCCATGATGGCTGCCTTTGAGATATTTTTAGCACTTCCTTCAAAAGTCTTTGAGGCTTGAGATGTCTAGGGTGGTATTAGGTTTTTCCTAGTGTTTAGATGAAAATGTAGACAGCAGATCCTGGGTTATTTGTGAACAAAACCCTGTCCCGTTGGTCTTTGCTGAGAGGTGCCAAATTATCTCAGGCTCCACTGGGAGCTGGCTGCAGGGCCTTATATGGGCATAATCTCCTAACCCGGGCCTGTCTCCCTTTCTGCAGTATGGTCACATCCACTTTTAAGGTTATGTGTAAACAGTTCTTGTCTTTCCATTTGCTCAAGCTGTGGGGAATTTAGCTTCTGCCGCACTTGAAGGAAACATGAATGCTGTCAACTTCTGCACACGTCTTATTTGTACATGAAAAGGACAGTTGCCTTCGTTTTGGCTTTCATCTCCATTTATATTCCTCTGTAGGTGGAGGAAAGCATTTCTGTAAGTGCTAGAGTGGGGAAATATAGCCTCATTATCTTGGTTGTTTCCTGAGATTTGTGTGTTTGCAGAAATATTGTTAAATAAAACACTTATTTATTATTGTTTATGCTATTACAGTTGTCCCAATTTTTTTCCCTCTTCCTGCAGGCAGTCCCCACACCACTGTTCACATCCATGGGTGATACATGTATGATCTTTGTCTAATCCCTTCACCTTCTTAAAACAAGTCCCAACCTACCTCCTCCCTTCTGACAGCTATCAGTCAAGAAAACATTTATTTATTTATTTATTTTTAAATATTTTATTTATTTTTAGAGAGAGGGGAAGGGAGGAAGAAAGAGAGGGAGAGAAACATCAATGTGTGGTTGCCTCCCATGTGGCCCCCACTGGGGACCTGGCCCGCAACCCAGGCATGTGCTCTGACTGGGAATTGAACTGGCGACCCTTTGGTTGAAAACATTTAAAGTATCACTGTAGGCAAGGGGTTCTGTGTGATGCATTCCAGGTGTTTTATGTTACTAAGATCTCACAGCATTCATTTATTCAACAGATATTTATTGATGCCTACTAAATGCCATACCCTGTGCTAGGCCAGGGCTACAAAAGTGAATGAGATAGACAGTACCTATCCTCATGGAGCTAACCTAGTGGAAAAGGCAGACAATAGACAAGTACAAAATATTAGAAATCATGACAGATTATGATGTGTGGTGTAAAGCAAAAGAACAATGCACCAAGACGCAGTAATGGGAAAACTATCCAAGAAGGGGGAGTCAGGAAAAGCCTCTCGGAAGAGGAGACATTGAAACTGAGACCTGAAGAATAAGAAGGAACTGGCTGGGAGACTCTCAGTGTTTGGACTGGTAGTCTCGGTGAGTAAAAGCTTAGTTAACAAACTTAATGAAAGACCTGACAGTGACTCAGTCAACTGGGGCCAGAGGCTAAGGAACACAAGGCTGCAGGTGGTTATGGTATAGGGACTTTAACCTAGACACCTAACTACGATAGCCCTGGAAAATGCAGTTCTAGTTCAAAAGAGAACCCCTATGTGAGTAAGGTGCCCCAACTCTTGGACATCCAAGTCCACAAATGTTTATGGAGCTCTTTCCACAAGCCTAGCACTGTCTAGGCTCAGGGATTCTAGAAAAGAATCAGACATCAAGAAGCCTACATTCTAGTGGAGGAAAGCAGTTATATAACAGGTAAATGACTCAATAAGGTGGTAAGTACAACAATATATGTACAAGCTATAAAGGTAGCACAGAAGAGAGGGCACTGAACACATTTGGGAGGGCCAGGTAACAGGCAAAGGAGGCTGAATTTTGAAGGGCTAGAAGGGCCTTCTGCGAACAAGGAACTCCGGTGAACAAAGGCCCAGGGGCATGAAGCCACATGGCCCCGGGCCTTTGGGCATTTAGAGATAGTTATGTTATGTATTTTTTAGCTGGGAGTACAAGATAGAGTAGTGGTCATTGAGGTTGGAGATTTCAGCAGGGGCAGGTCATGGGAGGGCTTTGTTTAGTAAGTGTTGCGGATTTGAGCTGCACTAAAGGTATGTAAACACAAGACACAGATCTCCCAGTTGATTCGTCTTGATAATGCCCCTCTTGTTGCCTAATCCCATGGGTTTAGACTTGATTTTCTATGAAGCTATGGTATTTCAAAGAAACTGCCTGATCCTTCTCTAGACACATTTCATGCTTTTAGAAGTAACTTTTTCCTCCTAAGTACTTTATACTTTTCTTATAACTTTTCAAAGCATCCACCATATGGTATTATTATCCATTTATTTGGGGGGGGGCTGAAATGAAGTCATCTGTCCGCTGAAGTGACAGCTGCAAGCAGAGATGTGCTCTCCAGGGCAGCAGGCCTGCCATCTGAGCACCTTCTCCGTGAGTGGCTGTCCCCACTCAGTCGTCCATTGCTGCTTTCCTTTTCTCCTTGCTCCTCCTTATATAAGAGCTTTTTTTTCTTTCTTTCTTTTTTTTTTTTTTTTTGCAGAGATGAGCTCTGGGCTTGTTCTGAATATTTTAGGTGTCAAACATCCTGTTTTTCTCTGAGTAATGTGACCCTGTCAATGACCCGCTGCATTTCAGAATGACATCATGGGATTAAACTGAGAATGGTTGAAGAGAGGTGATTATGGGAGCCTAGGGACCTCTGCTTGTCTCTTTACCTTTCAGCAAGTTGTTTGGAAATGTTGAACAAGAAGACTACAAATGATTGCTCACTTTGCAGAGATCAGGGGGCATAAATATGCCCGTGGACTAAATTCTTCCCACAGAGCAAATCTGGTCTGAGCTGTTTTTGCAAATAAAGTTTTATTGGCACACAGCCACACTCATTGGTTTGCATATTGTCTACAGCTGCTTTCACACTACAAAGGCAAAGTTGAGCCTATGTGACAGAGCCCATCTGGCTTACGAAGCTGAAAATATCTACTTGCCCCTTACAGGGAAAGTTCGTGAAACCCTGCATTGAAACCTTCATGTGAATGTAGTGGCATCTCCCATCCCCTTCCCCCCTCCCCCACCCGAACACATGGCATAACAAAAAGAGATTGAGTTTTAACAAGCGTATCAGAGCTTTCATAGTTATTAAATGACATCAGAACTTTTACATGTATTAAATGAGTTGAAAAAGCTCCCAAGAAAGCTCCCTTGGGAGTTTGCACACTTATTCCAATGCTGCTGCCAGTGTGCTGAACATCTCGGGGCTGCTCTTCAGAGCCAGGTTATATGACACCTGGGAAAATTCCCTTCACCTTCTCTTTGGATCCAAAGTAGTGCAGCCTTGTTGGAACATCTGCTTAGTGGCCATGAATCAAATGTTGGCCAACATTTTAAAATTGCAGTCTAGCACTCAGTCTATCTCAAGGAGTTGGCTGCAGGTTCTGAAGGTAGTTCCCTAAAAGGCACTCCACACATTTCTTCAGATAAAAGAAGTTCGCCTCACCCAACAAATTGGGAGTGAAGATTATATTTTGGAAACACCTTTTTGAATGTTGGTGGGTGTTTTCAGCATTTGGTCCATTTGATTTATCACAAAATGAAACACTCAGTGTGTGGCTTTCTCCTCCCTATTCAGGGACTGCTTTCATACTCCAAACGCCTTTACCATCTGTCCTGCATTTCCCTGTCTCTATTGCCACTGGCAGTGGGTTTTGTTGTGGCTTGCTGCATTGCATCCATTTGGCTAAAAAGACCATGGGCTAAGGGATGAGGGAACCCTTTGCTCAGTCCCCTGTCTCACAGCCAAGTCTGGATGGGAAAGAGTCTCTAGGACCTAGGATGTGATATGCTGTGGGTAGGCCTGGGATTTCTGGGAGAACGTGGAAGCAGTGGGCATGTCAATTTTTGGTGGCAACTCTTGTCTCATGAACCACTATGTGTTCTGGGCTGCTGTGGTAGAGGGGGTCTGGAGTTTGGTAGTTTCTAAAAACCCAGAAATTCCTACTTATTGTTCCACATTTATGCTTTGCCATTTTCCTTAAACTCATTCTGCAATGGGAATATTGCGTGGCCAGCCTTGAAGCAAAAGATAACCAGTTAAGCATGTTGCGCTTTTTTTGTCCTTCATTACTTTTTTTTTTTTTTTTTTGCGAAGAGCCACTGGCTCCCACTCAAAATGTCTATATTTCATGAGCAGTTGCTTCACCGATTTCTGCTCTGCTGGAGTCTGGGTGAAGTTACTCAGATCCATGTTTGCATTTGTATTTCCTATTGAAATAATTGTGCTTGCATGATGGGGTAGGATCAAGTGGATTACTAAGAAATGAGGAAGATTAGGACTGGAGCCACACGTGTAAGCTTGTTGCCAGTACTCCTGGATTGGCATTTCACTGTGGCTCTGGGGGCTGGGGTGTTGCTTTCCTTTTGACCCTTAGTTAACTTGGGGGTTAGTTTCAGTTGGGAGGCACTTTTGTTCTTCTGAGATTTTCTTGCTCCAGGAACCAGAATTTAAACTTTAGCTGTTATTTAGAGCCCTAGGTGAGGGGCAGGTCCTGGTCCTGGTATTCTGGAGCCAGGTCTTTTGTGTCATGGGTCCCCAAGGAAAGCTAAGAGCCTCAGACCACTCACAGGACATGGTGCAGAGAGAGAATGCTGAGCATGCCACATGTGTCTTCATTAACAAGTATGTTCTTTGCACATATGGTAATCTGGTCCCACTGGACCCTTTTGAGGGTAGGAATTACATCTTATATTGTTTGGGAAGCACCACACAGGAACTCTTGGACCAGAGGACATATAATGCTCTGAACTGTTTGCAACAAATATGAAATAGTAAGCAAATGGGACTTTGGGGCATTTGGTTTTATATTTTGAGCTCTCTGTCTCTTCTGGTAGTATTTAGTCATCAAGTGTCTTTGGGTGGGAATCCTTTAAGGGTTGAATCCCACAGGACTTCCATCAATCAGGCAGCATTTGAAGAAACTTGTACTTTGTTCACAAAATGTCTGGCATAAGAAGTCTGGTCCTTGGGAAATGTCCAAAGTGTCATGGCTCTCCACCAAAGCAAGAGGTGGAGGAAGGGCTCTTCATGAGTGAGTTTGCCTCTTTAGTTTGCCTTTTAAAAAAAGAAATGGGGTGGCTGCAGAAATATTTGCTGGAAAACTGAGAACCTCAATTTTGATGCTGAGCAAGGGAGAAGTTATGTTGGCAAGAGCTCCATTGAGGTTCACTTCTTAGTATTCACAGGAGCAAAGAGCTTGATTTAGTAGATTGGACACGTTCCTGTGGCCAGAGCTTCTGGAGGTGGAATGATGGCTTTTTTGTGCTTGCCATTGGTGGTATGGGGGAGGGGGACATGAAGTATAGGGGGTGGACCGTGGGGAGTTGAGAGGGTTGAAGACAGAGGCAGGACAGAGATGGAATGCAGGGACTGTTAGCCGATGTTCCTCTTCACTGTCCTCCAGAAAAGCTGAGACTGTTCAAAAGAGCCAGTAGACATCTGGACAGCTAGGTCCTGCCCTGGGTTTCATCACTAGCCAATCGTATACTTGTTTTCATGAGTGTTTGTGTGACATCTGTGTCCCAGGCCTTACCTGTCATGGATTAACTAGTCTCCAGCATCCACTAACAGTTTTGAGAAGCCACCCTTCTGCCACCCCTTTCTTCAGCCGTTGGGGACTATTTTTTTCTTCTTTCCATTTTTCCTTGAAGGGTCCACCCCATTTGGAAATTTAAAAAATCTTCAGAAGTGTCTTCCTTTTGTAAGTAACAGAAGAAATTCATGCTGGGAGAATGTAGGCCATGGCCCTTAGGCAACCACTGATAACCCATCTTAGGTACCGGCTGAGGTTTCACGGGATCTTTATTTACTTTACCACTTCTACCTGAGCACTGTTCCTCTCCTTTGAGGGTTGCATTTGGCTGATTGAATCGTTCATTCATTCAATCATTTATTCAATTCATCCAACATTTATCCTACCATGTGCCAAGATTTAACCTAGGTGCCACATCACAGTGTAAGGCAAAAATAGACAAGTTCTCTGTTCCCATGGAGTATACACTCTTGCCTGGAAAGTTAGACAATAAACAGGCCCCAAAAACCCACACAAGCAAGGGAAATATCCAAGAGTAGCAAGTGTAACGCAATGAATGAAAGTGGGGTGATGTGATGGAGTGACTGGGTGCCTAACTCAGGTAAGGTGGTCAGGGAGAGCATCCATGAGGAAATGACCTCTAACCTGAGATTTGAAGGATAAGTAGCCATACTTTTAAAGGTGAGGGTGAGGGATATTCCAATGTAAGAATGAGCTGGTGCAAAGAACCTACTATGAGCTAGACACATGCAAGACAGAGGGTAACAAAAGAGAAGAGGTCCCTTCCCTCCAAAGCTTGTAATCTAGATGGAGAGACAGAAAATAGATAGTCAGTTACAATGCAGTTAGATCAGTACTATAACAGGAAAAGTATGTAGTGAGCTCTGGAATCACAGAGCAGAGCAATTGCTCTGAAGGCTGAGTGGGAGGGTCAGAGTACATTTCTTGGAAGAAGTGTTTTTCAAGTTGCGACATGAAGGATAAGGAGAAATTAGCTAGGTCAACAGGGTGCAAGTGAGGTGAGAAAAGAAGGGATAACATACCTGAAGGGCCAGTGCTTACAGTGAATAAACATATCTGAGGGACAAAGAAAAGTTCACAGGGTTTGAGAAAGGTGGATGAGTCATGGGCAGGAAGACTAGAGAGGTATACATGGTCCTGTTATGGATTTGGGATTTGTATTCTGATGATAATGGAAGAACCAATAAGTGGTGTTATGTGGGGGAGAGACATAATCCAATTTACGTTTTGAAAATACCATTGTCCTGCCATTATGGGAAGATTGGACAGTATGTAGGGGAAGAAGAGTAGGGGAAGGAAGATCAGTTAGGAGATGGGTCCAGTCATCCAGGTAAGAGAGGATGTTGGCTTGAACCAGAGTGGTGGCTGGAAATGAAGGTAAGTGGGCAGAATCATGAAGTACTGAGAAGGTAAGACTTAAAGGGCTTGATTAGGGGTTTGTAAGTGGAGGTGCATGGAGGAGAGAGGAGTCAATTGTGCCACCGTTTTTGGCTCGAACAACTAGATATGTGTTGGTGTCATTTAAAAAGGTGGAGGAGACAGAGTATCTGATTTGGTGAGGGGGATGGAGGCAAGATGAAGATCTATGTTCTGGAAATTTTGAGTTTGAGAAGACGTCTAAAAAGTGAAGGAAATACTGGAGCCTAGAGCCCAAAAAAGAGTTGTAGTGTAGGAAAGGCAGTCACGGGATATATGCGAGTTGCAGCAGTTGAGACCATGGGAGTGGAGAGGCAATGCCAAGGGAAAGAGGCAGAAACAGAATGAAGGCAGAGAAAAGGAGAGGACCAGGGACTGAGCCCTGATTCGCTAATTGCCACATTTAGAGGTCAAACAGAGGAAGAGGAGTAGCTAGTGTGATGGGAGAACACGCAAGGTATCTACACAGCAGCTGAGAGAAGACAGTGTTTCAGGGAGGAGGGAGCTGACAATGGGTCTAACACTGATGCTGAGCACTGAGGCACAAACAATGGAGTATTGAATTTGGTACAGAAGGTCAGTGGTGTCCTTGACCAGAGCTATTTCAGTAGAGGTGAGAGGGTGTAGAAGCCTGATTAGAGCCAGTGGAGAAAAGAATGGGATGTGAAAAAGTGAAGACAGAGCCACCAGAGGATAGGCGACATTTTGCAGGTTGGAGGGCAGCCCAAGATTGCACTCCTCGTCCACCGCCAGGGAACTAAGATTGAATCCTTAATGGGTTGTGCCGGGGAAGTCACTTGGGTGAGTTTCTATGTTCATTGAAAATGTAACACCCAACACTGTCTCAAAGGAAAGAAGTGGCCACACTTTACAAAAATTGAAAACTCTTTGTGAAACCCTCTTCACAGAGCCTTTCATCCCGAGCCATCACAGGCTCACCCTTCCCTAAATGCATTCTGTTCACCCAACTTTCCAAAGGCTTTGTAAAGAGTCTCCCTGTACACTGAGGAAGCAGCACACTCATGATTAAATTCATTCTTTTTTTCATCATTTTCTAACTGCCTATTATTAAGTGCACTGAATGGTCCCTGAGAATGAAGCATTGGAGAAGACAAATTCATGGGGTTTGCATTCCAGTGGAAGAGGGAGATAAGAAGAAATAAAATGTCTTAATAAGTATGATATTTTCAGATAGTGATAAGTGCATTAAAGAAAACAACATAGGCCATGGCTGGTATTGCTCAGTGGATTGACCGTCAGCCTGCAAACCAAAGGGTCACCGGTTCAATTCCCAGTCAGGGCACAGGCCTAGGTTTTGGGCCAGATCTCCACTAGTGGGCACATGAGAGACAACCACACTTTAATGTTTCCTTCTCTTTCTCCCTCCCTTCCCCTCTGTCTACAAATAAAATAAATAAAATCTTAAAAAAAAAAAGAAAACAGCATAGGCTAATGGGATGCGCCGTAATGGGAAGAGGAAGAGACAGAGTGTAACAGAGGCTCATTTAACCAGGATGGCCAGAGAAGAGCTCTCTGAAGGGGAGACTTTGAATTCCACAGAACTGCACTTGTCTCCTTCCTCCCAATAACAGCAATAACAATGACACGATATAGCAATAACCACAACTATAACCACTTCTACTAATTCCACCATGCCACTTCAATACCCATGAGGAAGAGCCTTCCACTACTAGCCTTTCACTTCCTTGACCTCCTTTCTTCCAGTGGTCTTGTCTGTCCCTTGCCCCACCTCAGCCGCTCAATTCCATGGTCATACCTTAGACCTGATCATTACCATTTTTTTTTTACCAAAATTTTCAATGTCTCATTGCAAGGCTAGATAGGATACTAGCATCTCCTATCTGTCCAGTTCACTCCCATAGTGACCCCAACTATTTTTGATCCCATGAGACTTCCCATTCATTGATCCTATACTTTTTCACTCTTCCTCACTCCATTGATGTCCTCTCTTCCATCCTTACTGAGCTTACATTCTATACTCAATCATTGTATTCACTCTCATGTGCTCCAACTCGTTGACCTTCTCACATCTACATACTTACTTGGCAAAACCTCCAACCTAGTTAAGTTCCTTCACCTCTCTCCCTGCTCTACACCTGAAGCTGAAGTGTGGCTAAGTAAAATACAAAACCATGATATCTGGTCTCACTTTAAATTCATGACCACTAACCACAAGTAGGTCCCTGTAGTTGCCTGGCAACCAAACCATTTCCTTAGATATTCACTCTCTAACTCCCGTTTAATGCTGTCACATTTACTCCTCTTTCCTCAAAACTCCAGCACCTCTTTCTCTATTTTTCCCTTTTAGTAGGTGATCTAGTTTCATATTTTATTGAGAAAATAGAAGCAAGAAGAATATAAAAAGAACTTTCAAAAGCTCCCAAATCTGTTATAATGGAAGAAGTGTTTGTTTTCTAAGGCCAATTCTTCCACTTCTTCATGAAATTCCCACCCCCTGTCACCTACTCAAAGACATAACTATAATAATTCCCTCCAGTGTGATGTTAGCAGCTATTACTATTACTAATCTAATGCGTAGATTTCCATTGAGGATTGCAAAATGGTGATATTAGAATTCTGTGATTCCATCTTCACTTATTAGCTGGAAATATTTCTATAAATAGAAATGTCCCCACATGTACTATACAGTTTTACAGTGGTACCATGTCTATAGCAAGACAGGGAAGATTCTTGACTCTCTCTATTTACCAATTTTCAAAATAATGAATTGGATTTCTAGCATCCTCCAACAGTAACCAGAGAGGTTTTTATCCCCATCTCCAGTCAAGCTTTCACCATCACCATTCCATCTAAATGGCTTCTGTTAAAGTCATCGATGATTTTCCTGATGCTAAGTGCAATGATATAGCCTCAACCTAGGTTAAGTCTCAGCAGCACCTCACACACCCCTATGGAAACATTTTTTTTCTCTTTCCTTCCAGAAAACCCTACTTTCTTGGTTTCTTTCCCCCTCAGTGATGGCTCTTCAATCTGTTTTGTTGATTCATCCCCTTCTCTCTTTTTTTAAGTGAAGATATAATTTACATATCATAACATTTACCATTTTGTAGTGTATAATTAAATGGTTCTTAGAATTCTCAGAGTTGGCAGTCATTGCAGAGATTTAATTTCAGAACATTATTATTACCTCAAAAAGTAACTCCTTATCTACTAACAGTCATTCTCGATGCCCTAACAGCTATGAATCTACTTTCCATCTCCAGGGATGTGCCTATTCTTCTCCTTGGCTCCTTAACATTGGAGTGCTCCAGGGCTCTGCTCCTCTTCCTCTTTATCTGTCTTTACTTTTTTGGTGATCTCATCCAGTTCCGTGACTTTAAGTACAATCCCTGCTCCAATAACACCATTGTGGAACTCGCCCCTGAACTCTAGACTTGGGTATCCAACTTCTTACTTACCTGTTCACATGGATGTCTAAAAGACATCTCAAACTTAACATGGTCAAAACAAGCTGATGGTCTCCTAGAATCTGCTCCACCTACATAGTCTTCATCTCAGATAATGACAATCCCATCCTTCTAGTTGTTCAGGCACCAAAATCTTGCAGTCTTCTTTTGACTCCTCTCTTTCACTTATACCCCCCATTAACTAAATCAGGAAATCCTGTTGGTGCTAACTTCATAATATATCCAGAATATGACTACAATTCACAACCTCCACTGCTGTTACTCTTGACAAAGCCTTCATCATCCCTAACCTGGTTATTTCAATAATCTCCCTGTTACCACCACTGTGTCTTTTATAGTTTTCAACATAGAAAAGAATGACTTTAAAGAGTTGTTATACTCCTTATGTGTATATAATATAATAACATTATATAATAACACCTGTTACATATATAGAACCTGCTACATGCCAAGCACTACAAGGCCTTACATGATGTGACCGCCATTACTTCTCTGACCTCATTTCCTACTGCCATCGTCATCACTCGTACCACTCTACACTGGCCTCCCAGCTGTTGTGAACACTCCACATATGTTTTTGTTTCAGGGCTTTGAGTGCCATTCTCTGTGCTTGAAACATATTTCCCACATATATTCCATGGCTCATGGCTCACTCATTCGCTTCCTTCAGATCCTTGCTTACATGTCATCATCTTAGGTAACCACTGCAACCCCGCACTCAATCCCAGCACTGCATATTCTCCTTCCCTGCTACATTTATCTCCATAGCAACTATTGCCTTCTGACAAACTACATGTTTTAATTATTTATTTTGTTCATTGTTTGTTTTCCTTCAGTAAGTTTAAGATCTGTTGGTGAAGGGATGTTGGTTTTGTTTTTCACTGCTGTATTCCCAGTACTTAGAATAGTGCTGGGCAAATAGGTACTCGATAAATATTTGTTTTTGTTTTTGTTTTAAAGATTTTATTTATTTATTTTCAGAGAGAGGATAAGGGAGGGGAGAAAGAGCAATGTATGGTTGCCTCTCACATGGCCCTCACTTGGGGACCTGGCCGGCAACCCAGGCATGTGCCCCAACTGGGAATCGAACCGGGACCCTCTGGTTCCCAGCCCGCGCTCAATCCACTGAGCCACACCAGCCGGGCTCGATAAATATTTGTTAAACAACTGAATAATGATACCAGGTACCAATTAACAGATACAAATTGTGCAGCTAGACACCTTATATTTATGACATCACCTAGTTTTCATAAGGACCCCAGGAAGTTATATTATATACATATTTTTCAGATGAGGAACCTGAAGAGCTATGTGAATTGCTTTAACTCACACATCTTAAAAGTGCTAGACTCCAAATCAAGCTTTCATAGGGTCACAGTCTGGCTGTTTTTATCTCCTTTCAAGGTGCCTTGCCTCAAAAGAGTATTATTCTATAGATATCTCTGGACTCTCAATGCAAACATATAAATGGGACTCAAATAATGACATTTATATTTCAGAAGTTATCCAAAAACAAGCTGTACTTTGTGGGTTTATTTTTCTTTCATGTTTTTGCATCTTTGGAGCTATAGCCACAAAGAACAAACTTGGTTTTGCTCAGACTCCAGAGATGAAGAAACTGACATACGCATCAGTGGGAAAGAACAATGTGGTGGGAGTTGGAGATGAATTTATTTTCTGGAGTGAAAATTGTGCACAGTAGAGGCAATTTATCATGTCATATCAGCTCTGAAATCATCTCCCTGCTGCCTGCCAGCCCATCAGAAGCTTTGCTTCAGTGGCTTCCTTAGTGTTATTTAAGCAAAAGAAAGATGCTTGCTTTTAGCTGTATTTATTTGTATTGCTGTAGTAAGAGAATGTGTTTTAATAACTTTATGTACTTTAAAGATAGTCATAGATACTTGTAACAATATTTTTGCAGCTGTATAATAAAATAAGCATTGTGTTCTGGACAGGGTCAAATTGACCAACACTTGCTGGCATAGTTCTTTATATTTGATGCCAACTCTGCTAAATTAAATACAGTTAAAGCAAAATCACTTTATTGTGAGCATAAAGATTTTGTTTTCCACATAGTGGGACTTTAGTTTTGGAGGAACAATAAGACTTTGGTTGAAAATTATGTTTTTAAAAGGGCAATAATAAGCGGTTTTATATGCAAATTGATAAAGGCAAAATTTTGAGATGGGTGGCCCCATAAATGGACTGGAGAGTCTAGACAGCATTTGGAACTGGTTTCTCTTCTGAAAACATCATACTGAGGGGTAGATATTAGCTCCATTTTACAGAGGCTCCTCAGGGAACTTGCAACAACCTTACTATCTAGTGCAGGTCCATTTTTAGTTTAAAAAAATGTTTAAAAAACCTTTACAGGCATCTCCACTGACCATTTTTAAGAAATCGCAAATGGATAGCAATGTTTGAACATAGGTGTTAGCATGTATCCTTTCTAATTATCTTTGAGATTACACCTTCCTTACCCTAGGTGCCATTCTGTACTTCTTCACACCTGGAAAAAAGCACTATACAGCAGGCATCCTATGAGCACTATCCAGCCCATGGTCCTTCAGCAGTGGCATAATCTCTTCCACAATGGCCAGCTCTCTTTTTTTTTTTTTGAAGGGCCGTGGGCTTTAGGAGGTCACTTCTTTTTTTTTTAAGATTTTTTAAATTTTTATTTATTTTTAGAGAGAGGGGAAGGGAGGGAGAAAGAGAGGGAGAGAAACAGCAATGTATGGTTGCCTCTCACATGGCCCTCATGGGGACCTGGCCCGCAACCCAGGCATGTGCCCTGACTGGGAATCGAACCGGGACCGCTTGGTTCCCAGCCCGCGCTCAATCCACTGATCTACACCAGCCAGGGCTAGGAGGTCACTTCTTAATATAGAACATAAGTCAACTTTATCATCACACCTACCTGTAGGTTTAGCTCTGCCCTTGGAAGTGAACAAATATGGCCTCTTTAACCAGCCTTTCCCATGTTCAAAAAAAAAATACTTCCATGTCCCTCCTCAACTATTTGTCTCAAGCTCCTCCATATATGGCAGGGTTACCTCTCATTACCACCCTAACTCTTGACTTCTGGATCCTTTTAAATTTATCAGAAACTTTTGGAGAGTGTTGCAATTGCTCTCTAAATCTAATTATAGTTACAAAGAAAACAACTCATTGGAATTTTGCTCAACATTAAAGATTGTTGTCTTAGTTAGAAAGATAGTTCCAAGACTTTATTTTCCTAGTTAAGAGTTCTTCCTACAACCTCACTCTGTCCTACATGATGGAATTAAGATCCAAACAGATTTGAAAATGATGGGTTAGAACCAACAAGATGAAATATAACAGACTGTCGCATCTGCCAAAGCGTATTAAATTGCATGCACTTTAAAATTGCTATGTCACATGGCTGACTCTCACAGAACTTGTGGTCACATAAAGCCCCCAAGTCTTTCTCCATACTACGAAATATGGTTTTTCTCATGCTTTACTTTAAAATTGTTAGACATTAGACGTTAGTCAAGATGGAGGTGTAGGCAGACATGCTTTGCCTCCTCACGCAATGACAGAAAGAATTACAACTAGACCTCAAAACAAGTAGAGTATTTTTCCATATATAATGCCCATTTTTCTTCCTAAATTTTTGAGGGAAAAATAAGGATGTGCATTATACATGGGTAGTACCTGAAATACTTGTATCTGTTATTGTGTTTTGTAATTTTTTGAACATAAAATTTCTTGTACCATAATATGTTCAAAAACAAATGTTAAAATCCCTTTATAATACAGAAACAAATATCTAAATATTAATGAATAAAAACTGAGTTAAATAATTAAAATAAAAGATTTTCCCCCTGAACATTTGGGTCAAAACCGTGGGTGTGCATTATACACAGGAGTGCATTATACATGGCAAAATATGGTAACACCCAGAACTGTCAGAAATTCAAGCTACATGGAAGCCCAACAACCAAGGATTTAAAGAAGCCACATTCATCCAGACAGGGTGGGAGGGATAGAGTCATGCAGAGAGGCACAGAGATGCAGTGTGATGTGGAGAGGCGGAGGCAAGTGAGGAATGAGTGGTCCCACACCCACACGTGGTGGATAAAAATTGGGAGGGAAACCTTGGGATCAAGAGATCCCAACCACAGGCCAGATCACACAGCCCAGCATTCCAGCTCCAGGAAGATAAATCTCCATAACTTCTGGATATAAAAACCAGTGGGGGTTGGGGTAGCAGAAGAAACTGCTGGATTTTCAGGAGACTGTTTAAAGGGCCTGCACAGACTGGGATTCAACAACAGGGCAACAGTTGGAAGGGCGCCAGCTGCATTCAAGAAGTGGGTGAAATGACTGAACATGGGGCAAGTGCCAGGCAAACTCCGAGAAGTCAGCCAGCAGCATTGTCCCCTCTCTGAGCCCTTTCCCTGCACAGAGCCACAAAGCAGTGAAGTGGGTTGTCCCACCCTGGTGATTACCTAAGTCTCCACCCCACACAATTTACAGGTGCCTTTTCTACAATAGACCACACTACTGAGACAAGGAGTCAAAGCAGCTCTACCTAATACACAGAAACAAACATAGGGAGGCTGCGAAATTAAGGACACAAAGAAATACGGCCTTGATGAAAGAACAAAACCCCAGAAAAAGAACTAAACAAAATGGAGATAGCCCACCTGTTCAATGCAGAGCTCAAAACACTGGTGATGAGGATGCTCAAAGAACTCATTGGGTAAGGCAACAAAAGAAAACAGACCCAAGAAGAAATGAAGGTTATACTACATGAAATAAAGAAAAATCTAGAGGGAACCATCAGTGGATGGAATGAAGCCAGGATTCAAATCAACAATTTGGAACATAAAGAAGAAATAAACATTCAATCAAGACAGCAAGAAGAAAACAATTCAAAATAACCCGAGGATAGTATAAGGATCCTCTGGGACATCTCCAAACATACCAACATCTGAATCATAGGGATTCCAGAAGGAGAAGAGGAAGAGCAAGAAATTGGAAACTTATTTGAAAAAATAATGAAAAAAAAAACCTTCCCTACTTTGGTAAAGGAAATAGACATACAAGTCCACGCAGCACAGAGTGTCCCAAACAAGTTGGACCCAAAGAGGACCACACCAAGACACATCATAATTAAAATGCCAAAAGTTAAAGATAAGGAGAGAATCTTAAAAGCAGCAAGAGAAAAGCAGTTACCTACAAAGGAGTTCCCATAAGACTGTCAGCTGATTTCTCAAAAAAAACTTTGCAGGCAAGAAGT
Source organism: Micronycteris hirsuta (assembly GCA_004026765.1). Taxonomy (NCBI): domain Eukaryota; kingdom Metazoa; phylum Chordata; class Mammalia; order Chiroptera; family Phyllostomidae; genus Micronycteris; species Micronycteris hirsuta. The sequence goes on along the minus strand of PVJI01004467.1, from coordinate 53,299 downwards.
ATTCAAAGTGATGAAAAGCAAGGACCTACAACCTAGATTGCTCTATCCAGCAAAGCTATCATTTAGAATGGAAGGGCAAAGTGTTTCCCAGACAAGGTAAAGCTAAAAGACCTCATTATGACCACACCATTATTACATGAAATGTTAAAGGGACTTATGTAAGAAAAAGAAGATAAAAAATGATGAAAAGTAGCCCTGGCTGGTGTAGCTCAGTGGATTGAGCGCAGACCTGCAAACCAAAGGGTCGCCAGTTTGATTCTCAGTCAGGGCACGTGCCTGGGTTGCAGGCCAGGTCCCCAGCAGGGGGCACTGGGAGAGGCAACCACAAATTGATGTTTCTCTCTTTTTCTCCTTCCCTTCCCATCTCTTTCGCCTTCCCTTCCCCTCTCTCTAAAAATAAATAAATAAAATCTAAAAAAAAGTATTTGATGTTTCTCTCCCTCTCTTTCTCCTTCCCTTCCCCTCTCTAAAAATAATAAATGAATAAAATCTTTAAATTAAAAAAACTATGAAAATTAAAAAGGCAACAAAGTCACAACTATCAACACCTGAATCTAAAAAAACAAAACTAAGCAACCATAACAGGAACAGAGTCACAGATATGGAGATTATTTGGAGGGTTATCAGCGGGGAGAGGGAAGGGGAAGAGTGGGGAAAAGGATGCAGGGATTAAGAAGCATAATTGGTAGGTACAAAATAGAGAGGGGAAGGTTAAGAACAGTATAGGAAATGGAGAAGCCAAAGAACTTACATGCACAATCCATGGACATGAACTAAGGGGGGCACTGCTGCAGGGAAGTTGGGTACTGGGTGGATGGGGGCAAAGTGGGAAAAATTGGGAGAACCGTAATAACATAATCAATCAAATATATTTAAAATAAAATAAAATTGTTAGACATTAAAATCATCTTGTTTATTTCAACTCATTTTTCTAGCCTGCCTTGATCATTTTACTCTGTTTATATTAATACATTACTATTATTAAGGTATAATTAAAGTGCATAGGTCTTAAGTGTACAGTTTGATTGATCTACACACACACACTCACCACTGTAACCACAACTCAGGTTAAGAAACAGAACATTATCAGCACCCATAAGTCTCTTTTATACCTCTCTCCAGTGAATAACTTGCACCCCAAGGTAACTACTGTCCTGATTTCTAACACAATAGATTAGTTTTTGCCTATTTTTGAATTTCATATAAATAGAATCATACAGAACATGCTCATTTGTGAATGGCTTTTTGTGTTCATCCATTATGTCTGTGAGATTCACATATACTGTTTCATATAGCAGAGGTGGTTATTTATCATTGCTAATTAGTAGTCCATTGAGTGAATGTATCACAATTTGTTTATCTATTCTCCTGTTGATGGAAATTTTGGTTGTTTCCAAGTTCAGGTTAATACAGATAATGCTCTCATATCTTTGCACATGACTTTTGGTGGATACACAGATTTATATTAGTTATAAACCCAGAAGGATACTTGCTGGGTCATAGAGTACATGTATGTTTAACTTTAGTATATGCTATAAAATAGTTTTATTTTTTTAATATTTTATTTATTTATTTTTAGAGAGAGGGGAAGGGAGGGAGACAGAGAAGGAGAAAGAACAATGAATGGTTGCCTCTCACATGGCCCCCACTGGGGACCTGGCCCGCAACCCAGGCATGTGCCCTGACTGGGAATCAAACCAGGACCCTCTGGTTCCCAGCCCGCGCTCAATCCACTGAGCTACACCAGCCGGGCACTATAAAATAGTTTTAAAAGGTGATTGGGGCAAATTACAGTCTGTGGTGACCTGTTTTATGTGTCCTTGGCTAGACTACAGTCCCCAGTTATTCAACCAAACAGTAATTTACATGTTGCTATAAAATTATTTGGTAGATGTGACAAAAGTCCATAGTCAGTTGACTTTAAGTAAGAGACATTATGTAATCTCAGTAGGCCTGAACCAGTCAGGTGGAAGGCCTTAAAAGCAGAGCTGAAGCATCCCTAAAGAAGAAATTTTACCTGTGGACAATAGCTTCAGCTCATGATCAAGAGTTCCAGACCACCTTTCCTGCTGGTCTATTCTGGATTTCAGATTTCCCTAGCCAAATCTCAATATATATATTTCATATTGGTTATGTTTCTCTGGTTTAACCTTGAGTGATACAGATTTTATACCAGGAGAGTGCTGCCGTAACAAATGCCTAAATATGTGGAAGTGAGTTGGGAATTTGGTAATGGGTAGAGGCTGGAAGAATTTTTAAAAGCATGATAGAAAAACCCTACATTGTTTTGGACAGACTGTTTATATGGATGTTATGGATTCTGCTGGAGGATCTCAGGAGGAAGTCTGGTAGAAAAAGCCTATATTATCTTATAAAATTCATATGTCATCATAAAGATACTCTCTTCACTTTTCAAATATAACTAAATCAAAATGTAATTCTAAAAGTGTTCAAGTGATCCATTCAGAAAAAAAAACAGAGAGAATGAAGAGAAAACAAATAATAAAATGGCAGACTTAAATATTAACACATCAATGATTATATTAAATGTAAATGTTCTAAAGATATCACTTAAAAGATATCAATACAGAGTGCGTTAAAAAACATAATCCAACTATATCCTTTTAACAAGAAATTCTCTTCAGCCCTGGTTGGTGTGGCTCAATGAATTGAGCACTGACCTGTGAACCAAAGGGTCACCGGTTCGATTCCCAGTTAGGGCACATGCCTGAGCCAGGTTCCAGGTGGGGACCGGGCGAAAGGCAACCATACACTGATGTTTCTCTCTCTCTTTTTCTCCCTCCCTTTCTCTAAAAATAAATAAATAAATCTTTAAAAAAAGAAACTCTCTTCAAATGTAACATAAGTAGGTTGAAAGTAAAAGGAGAATGATATGTTGTTCACTCATTAATTTTTAAAAAGAAAGAGTAGCTATGTTAATATCATATAGAGTAGACTTCAGACCAAAAACAAAAACTCACCAGGTAAATGAGGGAAATTACATAATGATAAAAGAACAATCCACCAAGAAGACACAAAGATACTAAGGGTATATTCATCAAATAACAAAACTTCAAAATAAATGAAGCAAAAACTGATAGAGCTGAAAGCAGAAATAGAAAATCCACGTTTATAGTTGGTGACTTCAATACCCTGCTCTTAGCAGTTGATAGAACAATTAGAAAATCAGCAAAGCTATAGAACAATTCAACAAAACCATTTATCAAGAGTATCTAATTGGCATTTTAGGACACTCCACTCAACAACAGCAGAATACACATTCTTTTCAAGCATCCATGTGTAACATTCACCAAAATGGACTCTATCTTTGGCCATAAAACAAACCTCAACAAATTTAAAAGTATTCCAATCATACAGAGTGTGTTCTCCAGCCACAATGGAATCAAATTAGAAGCAATCTAGGGGCGGGAAATCAAATAATATATTGAACACAATGACAATGTAAGTATAACACATCAACTACAGTGATGCTAAAGAGAAATTTTATAGCACTAAATTCATACATTAGAAAAGAGGAAATATCTCAAATCAGTAATATAAGAGTCCACTCAAATTGAAACTGAAAGGTAAAAAATTAGAATAGTTTAAAACATTTTTCAAAAAGAATAATAAAGTTGGAGGAATTCTACCCAGTCTATGGCTTACTATATAGCTCTGGTAATCAAGACAACGTGGTGGAGGGATTAACACACAGACTCGTCTTTAGCTGGAGTACAGCGGGCATTGTCAAAAAGTTTTTCTGTTCCATTAGGCTACCCTACTTCAGGTCCTTTGGGTAGAGATTCATAGAGCCTTTGGCCCTGCCTGCCACATTGAAACTGAACTTTTTGCCTCCAGAATAGAATAAATTTCTGTTGTTTTTAGCCACCAAGTTTGTGGTCATTTGTTACAGCAGCCAGAGGGAACTAATACACCATCTATCTATCACTTGCAACATATGTTCACGAGAGTCCAAGTCCTACTTAGAACACCATGCATTATATTCTTGATATTTCTTGTACTTATAAGTTTTAAACTGTATGCCATGGCCTTTATTTCTTTCTTTTTTTTTTTCCATTCAAACTATGAGAACGTTTCACTTCACCCCCTCCCCAAGGCTTTGGCATTATTAGATATTCTTTTTAACTATAAGGAATACATCATGAAATGTAACAGAAATGGTACAAGCTTTGCAGTCAGATGGATCCAGGTCCTAGTGTTTCCTGTTATATCTAGTAGCTGAGTGACCTTTGGCAAATCACTTAGCCTCAGTTGCTTCATGCGTGTAATTGGGTTAACACCGCCTCCCTTGCAAAGTTATTGTGAGTGTAAAAGAAAATATACTCATGGCAGGGGTGGAATGAACAGCTCTTGCTACTCACAAAATGTTACTTTATGTTGTGTGTTTAACGTATGCGAAGATACCTGTCTTCCCGAGTCCATGATCTTGTTTAATTTTGAAGGTGGTTCTGCACCAAGGCTCAGCAGTGCCACTCACCGCTTTCCTTAGTTACACTGTTCCAACCACTCAGTGCTCATGGCCTTCACCCTTGTTGTTGCCTGTCTAGAACACTCCTAGATATATGTATGGATTGTTCCTTTACTTCATTAAGATCTCTGCCCAAATGTACCATCTTATCCAAGAGGCCTTTCCTCACCCTTTAAACAGCACACTTTCCCACCTGTCTCTAACTTTCACCTGATTTATTTTTATTTAAAGACTTTATGACCGCTAGACATATGTATTTGTGTGTTATATGTCTATCTCCATTAGAATGTGAGTTTCAAGGAATCAGGATCAGAGATTTTGTCTCTTTTGTGAACTGCTGTGTCCCTTGTGCTTAGAACAGTAGGTGCTCAATAGATATTTATTGCATGAATGAATAAATGGATGGATGGATGAATACATAGTCTAGTAGTAGAGAAGTAAACATTTCATTACAATGCAGTGTAATCAATGCTATGATGTGTTTGTACAGGGTGCTGTGGGAGGACCTAGTCTGGCCAGAATGTGGAGTGGGGGTAAGAATTAGTAATGAAAGTTTCTTGGGGAATGTAACATCTCAACTGAATCCTACAGAATGAACTGGAGTTTCTAGGTCTAGAAGGTGAGTAAAGGATATTACAGAGATATAAAACAGTGTTTCAAAGTCCTATAGACCAGAGATTTCAGGAATTTGAGATAGTTTGGTGTGGCAGAGAAGAAGGAATGAAGGAAAGAAGGAAGGAAGGAAGTCAGTCTGTGCTTTCCAGGAGCTCACAATTTAGTACTAGGGAATAATCATATGGACAATTAAAGTGTAATATGATTCAGGAACTGCTATAAAAGGACACATGGACAAAACCAAGGGGGAGGGGGGAAGCAAGGGAGAGAGGTGGGTTTGACTGGGGTGGAGTGGGGGGAGGGTAAATGCGGACAACTGTAATTGAACAACAATAAAATAATTTTAAAAAAGTGTAATATGATAAAACTGGTAGTAGAGATAGTATTTTCAGGGTACTGTGGAAACACATAGGAGGAGGTACCTCACTCTTTGAAGGAGGCAAGATCTATGAAGGGAAAGAAAATGCTTATCAGAGAATTGTTCGCCAGACAGACAGTGGGGAGTAGGTCCAATTGAAGAAGTACAAACACAACTTGCAAAGTTATGAGAGAACTATGCAATAGAGCTATGAGATAACACAGCAATATGGGAAGGTTGGAGAGTAGTGTTTGGAGGCTCACAGGTATAGAGACTTTTGGTGCTGTGGTAGGGGGGTTGGATGGTATTCTAATAACATCAGGGGCCATTGGGAGAATTTAAGTGAAGAGAGGTGAGGTGTATGTTACAGATCCAGTTAGAAATGCTTCTAAACCAATCATTTCTATCTTCTCTGTGAAAAGTCAACTGAAAATAAAATGAAGCCTGGTGGCAGGAGACCAGTTAGAAATCTGCTGTAAATATCCAGGTAAGATATGTCATGATGGCCTAGACCCTGGCTACTAAAAGTGCGCTCCAAGACCAGCAAGCAGCACGTGCATCCGTAGGGAGCTTGTTACACACGCAAAATCTCAGGCTCTAATACACACCTGTTGAATCAGAATCTGTATTATAACACGATCCTCAGGTGATTGGTACCTGTACTAAAATTGGAGAAGCATTAGCCAAAACTAAATGAGAATGCAGAGGAAGGTATAGATATGAGAGAGTTGTTAAGGTGGAACTGACAGGATTTAGCATCATACCTAGTGATCCTTTTTAAATGAACTTATTTCTCCATCTGCTGACATCTTTATTTTTTCATCAACTAGACTTCCAACTGACCGCACACTCTCCTGGTTTGGGTTCACACCGCAGCTGAGGACCTGGCCTTCTCTTCGGGTTTAGAGCTATCTGTAGACAGAATGTTGGTTTCTTTTCAGGAGCCCCAGCAGATGGCTCCTTATGCAGCTCAAAATCAATAAAATGTAAAATAGAACAGTGTGGGATAATTCCACATCTTTTTTGTTTTTGCCAAAGCAGATTTAGACTTCAGCTGTTTCAGTAATTTCTTTAAGTTTTTTCAAAGGCAACAGTTGACTTTCATTTAAAAGCACTGGAGGGGTGGGAGAAATTGAATTACCTTGGGAAGTTTTGAAAAGTGAAATGTGATTTCTTTATTCTAGTTGTAAAGGACAAAATGCATCCTTGATTTCATTGTGGATGCATATCTTAAAATCAGGAGTTCATGGGTTTCTATTACTGTTATTTAAAACATGGGGCATGGTGGATAGCCTGACCCAGAGCATCCAGGAAAGATCCCTGTCCATGAATAATAATTCCCATACACAATTTTTAGGACATTGACTTTACCCATGAGTCAATATATTTTTTTCCTGTGAGATTAGGATGACAAGTACTTCAGCTGCTGACCTCTTTTTTCTGTCCTTCAAAACCTCCAAGGAAAGCTTTCAAATAATGAAAAAGACTACTCACCATTAGACCACAGCAGCTAGGGTGGAAAAACATGAGACTCCCTGCTGGGTAATTTCAAGTTAGAAGGAAACTTATTCAGCAAATATTTGTTGAATGCCTATCAAGTTTAAGACATTGTGTGAAAAGGGTTCTTAGTTGCAGTCAACAGAAACCAACTCTGGTTAACCTAAGGAGAAAAGGAATTCACTGGCAGGAAATCAGGTAGCAAGCAGAATTGACGGGAAGACTGGTGAACCAGGCTTGGAAACAGTCTGAGACTGAGGGGAACTTGGGGTCAAGGTCTCAGCCAAGCTCAAACCACAGGAACAGACTGGGTCAGTGCCTCTGCCATCCCGCACTGGACACTGAATCCTGACACTGTCACCACCAGCCACTGCCAATGACCACTTTGATGCTGCAGCTGCTGCCATCAGAACAAATTTGGAACTGTCCCTTGCTTCTTTGCAACATTGGCTCCAGATTCAAAGTCCTGGACAGTATTCTTAGGTTGGCTGAGCTTAGATCACTTGCCTGTGCCCAGGCTGCCAGGGGTCAGGGAGAGCGAGTATGTGTGGCATTTTCAATTTCCTCAGTGGAAGGCGGGCCCTGCTTCCCGTCACGACTCTCGCAGTAGGGATTCCCTAACACACTCTCCCTCAGTGATCTCATCCAGCCCCTTGGCTTTAAATACTGTAACATACTGATGGCTCTCAAATTTCTATTTATAGCCAACATGTCTACTGAGCTCCAGACTCGTATGTACATGCCTACATGGTGTCTCCATTCGGATGTCTAATCAACAAATCAAACTCACCATGGCAAACAAGAATTTCTTCATTCACCCATCTCCACCACATACAAACCCACATCTCCCTCAGACTTTCCTTCCTTAGTAAACATCACCACCAATCACTCAAGCCCAAATCCTAGGAATTTCCCTCCGTTCCTTTTTTCCTCATCCTCCACATCCAATTCATAAGGACATCCTATGGCTTCTGCCTCCAAAACATATGTCATATCTGCCCTATTCTCACCACCTCCAATGCTGTCGTCCAAGCCATAAGCATCTGTTTGCCTGCAACAGCCACTTGGGCCATTCAAGGCAGCAGCGGGAAACAAGTGGCATACTCAAAAGGGATTAACTGAAGAGAGTTTAATAGCTATTAATTATAAATCATTATATATTATTACTATATATCATATATTATTGCTATAAACAATTATATATAAACTATATAAAACATGAAATGTATAATGCTACATAAAATATAGTACATAGTTATATATTTGTATTAATTATGTACAATATATTAATATAATACTATAACTCTATATAATATATATAAAGTAAACATTATAACCAAGGTGTGGACAGGCTTAAGATAACAACCAAAAGATGGTGAAGCACCAAGAACAAGGACCGGGAGCTGCAGGAACACATCCACAGCCAGGACCTTGTTGAGGAAGGAAGGGAATGGGACAGAGGGGAATGGTAATGAGTACCTTGATCTCTCTTCTCCCACCTTCTGATCTCCTGCCAGTGTCTCCCACTGACTAAACTCAACCAGAAATCAGCCAGGAAAGGCTTCCTGGAGATGCTGTCTACAGGTCAGCCTTCAGGATTAGAGAAGGGCAGATAGTGTAATGAGGTAAGAGGTAAAGAGGTTAAGGAGAATAAGCAACACACCTTCCGACTGGTCATTTTGCTTCCATTCTTCCTGATCCCCCAAATCTATTCTTCACAGAGCAGCCAGAGTGATCCTTTATAATCCAAGTTGTAGTATGGGCTCATTTAAACCCCTCCAATGCCTTCTCACTGCACACAAAATAAAATCCAAGCTTCTCACCGTGGCCTATGTGGCCCTACATGATCTGTCTGTGACTCTTTCATATCATCTCCTACCACTTTTCCCTTGCTCATTAAGTTCCAGGCACATGCCAAGTTCACTCCTATCTCAGAGTCTTTGAATTTGTTTTCTCTCTATCTGAAACATGTTTTCCTCATCTCACTGTGTAGCTTCATAATGACCCAATCTAGAATAGTCCCTTGTCCAGTGCCTCTCTATTAGATTACTTTATTTTCTTTATAATGTCATATAGGATTTTGGGACCACCATTTGATGTTTTAGTTTCCTTTGAGATGCCTAAGTAATTATCCAAGTAGTGATATCAACTGAGTAACAGATACATGAGGTCTTTTTGTTGTTTTAGGCTTTTGGGCTTTGTTTTTATTATAATTGAATTTTAACTGTGTAAAATTTATTAATTCAATGAGCTTGGACAATTAGTATACCTGTGTGTAACCAACACCCCAATCAAACCATAAAACATCTCCATCACCTTAAAAAGTTCTTTCATGCCCCTTCCTCCCATTCAGTGATCTGATTTCTACACTATAGATAGTTTTGTCTGTCTGTTCTTGAACTTCATATAAATGATATCACATGGTATATACTCTCATGTCTGGCTTCCTTTTTTCAACATAGTATTTCTGGCATTCATTCATGTTGTAATACTACAGTGTATTATTTTACTACAGTTTGCCCTTTCTCCTGCTGATCTATGTATGCTCTGGTCCTCCACCATGAGTTTCTGACTATTTGAATACGGCTGCCATGAGCATTCTTATTGTCTTTTTGTGGACACATACTTCCATTTATTTTAGACAAATACAAAGGGATGAAATTGTTAGGTCATAAGGAAGATATGTGTTTAACTTTATAAGGATCTGCTAAACAATTTTCCAAAGTGGTTTACCATTTTATATTCCCAACAGCAATATGTGAGTTTTCTCATTGGTCCACATCTTTGCTAACATTTTATGGTGTCAATCCTTTTTATTTCAGCCATTCCAAAGTGTGTGAAATAGTATTTTATTGTAGTTTTAGTTTGAATTTCCCTTATAATTAATAATGTTGAGAACCTTGTCGTGTGTTTGTTGACACTTTATCTTCTTTTGTAAAGTGTCTATTCAAGTCTTTGGGCCATTTTTCTATTGGCTTTTTTTGTCATTTGTCCTTTGTCAATTATACGCATTATGAATAGTTCTTTTTCCCCCAATCTATGACTTGACTGTTTGTTTCCTTAATAGTACCTTTTGATGAGGAGAAATTTTTAATTTTGGTGAAGTTTCATTTATCTTTCCTTTTTATTTTCTGATCAGTGCTTTCAATGTCTTATCTAAGAAATTGTTGCCTATTCCCAGGTCATGAAAATATTTTCCTAAGTATTTTTCTAGAACCTTTATAGTTTTAACTATACTTAAGTGCATTTAGGTACATGATGCATCTCAAATTGATTTTTTACATAAGTAGTAAGGTAGGGGGGGTCAAGGTTCATTTTTTCCCATAAGAATATCTAGCTATTCCCAGCACAGCACCATTTGTGAAAGACTATTCTTTTCTGATTATATTGCCTTTGTACCTTTGTTGAAAGTCAATTTATATATAATGTTTTTGATCACAAAAAATAAGAAAAATATATATGTCCACACTCTATTCTGTTTCATTGATCTATTTGTTTATCTTTATGCCAGTACCACACAGTAGCTTTACAGTAAGTATTAACTGATAGTGTGAATCATCCAAAGCTTTTCTTTTTTAAGATTGTTTTAGTTACATCTTTTGCATTTTCATATAAATTTTAGAATAAGCTTGTAATTTCTTTATTTTCACTTTATTTTTAAAATTAAATTTATTGGGGCAACATTGGTTAATAAGATTATATAGGTTTCAAGTGTACATTTCTATGATACATCATCTCTATATTGCATTTTGTGCCCACCACCCAAAGTCAAATCATCTTCTGTCAACATATATGTGACCCCCTTTATCCTTTACTACCCCTCAACACCTTCCCTCTAGTAACCACCATACTGTTGCCTGTGTCTATGCGTTTCAGTTTTTTATCCCTTATATGAGTGAAATCATATGGTTCTTAGCTTTTTCTGACTGACTTATTTTGCTTAGCACAATATTCTCAAGGTCCATCCATGTTGTCACACATGGCAGATTTCATCTCTCCTTATGACTGAGTAGTATTCCATTGTATATATGTATGACGTATTTTTTATCCAATCATCTATCAAAGGACACTTTGGTGTTTCCGTGTCTTGGCCACCAATGAATAATGCTGCAATGAATATAGGGGTGCATATATATTTGCGAATAAATGTTACTGAGTTTTTCGAGTAGATACACAGAAGAGGGATTGCTAAATCTTAAGGTAACTCTATGCTTAATTATTTGAGGAACTACCACACTGTTTTCTATAGTGGCTTTACCAGTTTACATTCCCACCAGCAGTGAATGAGGGTTCCTTTTTCTGCACAACTCTACAACACTTGTTACCTATCTTAATAGGTAATTGATAGGTTGATAATAGCCATTTTAACAGGTGTGAGGTAGTATCTCCTTGTAGAGTTTAAAAGATTTTATTTATTTATTTTTAGAGAGAGAAGAAGGGAGGGAGAAAAAGAGAGGGGGAGAAATATCAATTCATGAGAGACACATAGATCACTTGCCTCTAACATGCCCCCAACTGGGGACCTGGCCCGCAACCCAGGCATGTGCTCTGACTGGGAACCAAACCAGTGACCTTTTGGTTTGCAGGCCAGTGCTCAATCCACTAAGCTACACCAGCCAGGGCTCGTTGTAATTTTGATTTGCATTTCCTAATAGCAAGTGAAGTTGAGCATCTTTTCATATGTCTGTTGGTCATTTGTATGTCTTCTTGAGAGAAGTGTCCATTCAGGTCCTTTGGCAATTTTTTAAATTGGATTGTTTGTTTGGTATTGGGTTGTATGAGTTCTTTGCAAATTTTGGAAATTAACCCCTTGTCAGAGCTGTTGTTTGCAAATGCCATCTCCCATTTTGTTGGTTGTCTTCTTGTTCTGTTGTAGGTTTCTTTTGCTGTACAGAAGACCTTGTATTTTCTACAAGAGAAATTTGCTAGGATAATAAATGGCACTGCATTATATCTATAGATCAATCTGGGGAGAACTGACATCTTAACAGTATTGATTCTTCCAATCCATGGACATGATGTATCTCTCCATTTATTTAGGTCTTTAATTTCCTTCAGCAATGTTTTATTTTTCAGTCTAGAACTCTTGATGCCTTTTATTGGAACTTTTCTCAGTGTTGGAAGGTTTCTTGATGCTATCATAAATAACAATGTTTTAATTTTACTGTACAATTTCTCATTGTTAGTATATAGAAATACAGTTAATTCTGTATTTTGACCTTGTAGTCAGTGACCCTGCTTAATTTGTTTCTTGTACATTGCTTACTTTTTTTCTATACACAATTATTTAATCTGAAAAAAATTTACTTCTTCTTTTCCAGTATGTGTACCTTCTTTTTCTTGACCTATGCACTTTTTGGACCTTGGTATGATGTTGAATAAAAGTGGTAAAAGTGGACATCCTTGCCTTGTTACTAATTTTAGGGGATAAGTGCATAATATTTCACCAGTGAATATTATGCTATATAAGTCTCAAAAAGAATACTCTGGCTGTTGTGTGAGAAAGGCTCAGTAAATAAGAAAGGCTAGAGATAGAAGTTTCTGATTTATAATTATATGGATGGAATGTAAAGAATGAGCCCTGAGGAATAACCAAATTCAGAGATTATGTGTTAAAATAATAAATCAATATTTCTCTTAGCATAATATTCTCCAGGTTCATCCATTCTGTCACAAAAAGTAAGATTTCATTATTTTTTTTTACACCTGAGTAGTATTCCATTGTGTAAATGTATTGTACCACAGCTTTTTTATCAATTCACTGATGGGCAAGCACATAGGCTGGTTCCAAATCTTGTCTTTGTGTATAACACTTCAATGAACATAGGGGTGCATACATTTCTTCGAATTAGTGTTTTAGGTTTCTTTGGATATATTCCCAGCAGTGGAATCACTGGGTCATAAGGCAGTCCCATTTTCAGTTTTTTGAGGAAATTCCATACTGTTTTCCACAGTGGCTGCACCAACCTGCATTCCCACCAACAGTGCACTAGGATTTCCCTTTCCCCACATCCTTGCCAGCACTTGTTGTTTGTTGATTTATTGATGGTAGCCATTCTGACACGTGTGAGGTGAAACCTCATTATGATTTTAATTTGCATTTCTCTGATGACTAGTGACGTTGAACATCTTTTCATTTGTCTATTATCCAGCTGTATGTCCTCCTTAGAAAAGTGTCTATTCAGGTCCTCTGTCCATATCTTTTTTTAAAGTTTTTATTTATTTATTTTTTTAGAGAGAGGATAAGGGAGGGAGAAAGAGAGGGAGAGGAACAATGATGTGAGAGAGAAATTCGATTGGTTGCCTCTCCTATGCACCCCAACCAGGGACCAAACCTGAAAACCCAAGCTTGTGCCCTGAATGAGAATCAAACTTGCAACATTCCTTTTTGTGGGATGACACCCAACCAACTGAGCTACACCAGACAGGGCATTTTGCCCATTTCTTAATTGTTTCGGGGTTTTTTGGTGTTGAGTTTTTATAAATTCTTTATAAATTTTGGATATCAACACCTTATCAGATGTATCCACAAATTTTACATTCTTTGTTAAATTTATTCCTAGGTATTTTTTTATTGTTGTTCAAGTACAGTTGTCTCCATTTTTCCCCCACCACTCCCCCTCACCACCCCAGCCATCCCCACCTCCCACCCTTGATCCTACCCCACTTTGCCTTTGTCCATGTGTCCTTTATACATGTTCCTTGACAACCCTTCCACCTTTGTCCCCCATTACTCCACCTACCTCCCCTCTGGTTACTGTCAGTTTGTTCTTAATTTCCAGGTCTTTGGTTATATTTTGCTTGCTTGTTTATTTTGTTGATTAGGTTCCACTTAAAGGTGAGATCATATGGTATTTTTCTTGCACTACCTGGCTTATTTCACTTAGCATAATGCTCTCCAGAGCCATCCAAACTGTCACAAAGGATAGGAGCTCCTTCTTTCTTTCTGGAGCATAGTATTCCATTGAGTAAATGTACCACAGTTTTTTTATCCACTCATTTGCTGATGGGCACTTAGGTTGCTTCCAGCACTTGGCTATTGTAAATTGTGGTGCTATGAATACTGGGGTGCATAGGTTCTTTTGAATTGATGTTTCAGGTTTTTAGTGTATAGTCCCAGCAATGGAATTGCTGGGCCAAAAGGCAGTTTCATTTTTAGTTTTCTGAGGAAATTCCATACTGTTTTCCACAGTGGCAACACCAGTCTGCATTCCCACCAACAGTGCAGTAGGGTTCCCTTTTGTCCACATTCTTGCCAGCACTTGTTTGTTGATTTCGTTACGATGGCCATTCTGACTGGTGTGAGGTGGTATCAGAGAGGACTTTATTAAGTCAAGGTAAAGTGAGCCATTTCTTCATCATGTCCCTAGATACCCTGTACATACTTCTATTAGATCACCCAGCGCATGAATTATAATTTTTTTGTTTGTCCTGTCTTCCCTACTGGGCTATGCATTCTTCCAGCACAGAGAGCAGGTTTTATCTATTTTTGCTCATTTCCCAGCTGTAAAACCTCCATTGGAAGTAGGTAACTGGTTACACAGGTTTTGGTAGCTTGTGAAAACCCACCAATCTCTATACTTTTACTCAACAAAAGCTTTTTTAATGCATAAAAAATAAGAAAATAAAAGCCTGTTTCCCTACCCCATTGTTTTTCAGGTTAAAATCCAATTACTGAACACCTTACTATATGCCCAGCACTGTGCTAGGTTCTTAGATGATCCCTGCCTCCCTATCTTTCTCCAGCTCTTTCATTCATGCTGGTTAGAGCCTGAAGAGATCATAAATATGTCCTGGTTCTAGGACTGTGGTCTCCAGAATGGTCAAATTCTTGCTTGGCTCTATAGGATACTTTACAAAGAGTTCAAAAATGCTGCACAAAGAAGATGAATTTCCATATGTTTTGAACTGCATGCTATACTTCTGTTAATATATTCTGGAAAATAGCAAGGCCTTTTGAAATAATATTTCACATTCCGCTTGTGAATGATTATCTGTACATTCCTGTTGGATCACATGCCATTAACCAACAATAGCAAAGTTCTGAGAAATTGATTTCTGGGCTAATATGATGAAATGTTCTGCGTATTTTTTTAAGGTTCAAAATAAATTTTTCATATGTTTTGCCAAAAGAAGCAGACATCTTTTTTTTTTTTTTAATTTGTAGCATTGGAGAATGTTGCTCACACTTAATCTGGGTTTAGCAATCTGAAATGGGGCCTTAAGGGTATTTGAATTTCTGGAGTTCTTTCACATTTCCGGACTTCAATTGAGTGAGATGAACACAGTGCAAGAGTAGCCATCTATAAACAGGGAAAATCAACCCATGTTAAGCAATTAGAATCAGAATGTGGTTTGTAGAACAGTCCACTTTTAAAGTCTAATCTTGGCAAAATATCTGACTTTAGCTAAATTGTTCAATTTCCCTTTTCCTTAGGCTCTTCAGCTTATAAAATGGAACTAATACTATAATTTTTAATATTAGTAATTAGAAAAATATGTTAATAATTATGGAGCTGTTTGCGAAGAGAAAGTATGATTACTAATATGAATCACTTTATCTGAAGCAAAGATAATAATTCTATCATGTAATTACAAAACCTCCCTAGGTGTTTTATTTATTTTTTTTGTAGAAGTCTTTAAGAAAACTTAGGGAATTGTACAGTTAAAAAAGGTGAATTTTATGGTGTGTAAATGATGCTTCAGTGAAGCTGCTTTTTAAAAAGACATACATAGGTCAGTTTAAGAACAATGTCCCAAACCTAAGAGGACCCGCATGAGAAATTTCTCTCAGGCTTCCATACTAGAAAAACACTGCACTTATGTCGAGCAAAACTATGGTTTATCTTGTTGACCCTGAGAAAGAGGATGCCTACTAAGAAGGGCTCCTGGTGGCTAACTGGGCTCGAATTTAAAAGCAGAGTCTAGCACAATTGGGGTCTCTCACCCAAGTCATGGTTCAGGGAGAAAGCTGCACTAAGCTGCCTGCCTCCCACACTCAACTGCCTGCCTGCACTGTTCCTCCCATCTGAGCCAGCGCTTACAAAGGAGTTCCTGGAATTGGATTTGAGTCAATAGGACTGAAACTTTCCCTGCCCAATCAGACCCGTGAAGCTATATCCTCATCAGCAGCTTCAGGACTGATCAGAGTGGCTCCATTCTGACCAATCAGGACAAGTGCCTTTTGGATCAATTGAATTGTGGGGATTTGGAAACCCAATTTGCATGAAGATGGACCAATCAGGGACCAGGAGCAGGGACTTTGAAACTGAAGACTGCATTTTTCTAGGCTGGAGATGAAACATCAAGGGCATCCTGACAGAATAGAGTGGAAGAGACAGGAACAGAGCATAGACAAGCAGGTAGAGTGGACCAGAGTGGAGCAGAGCAGGTGGAGCAGACTGGAGCGGAGTAGAGCAGGTGGGGTGGACCGAGCAGGCCAGAGCAGGGAAGGGCAGAACTGACCAGAATGGGTAAGAGGGAAGCAGATATGCCTGGCTAGCCAGAGAGGCACCTGCCCGAGGACTGCCTCGGAGTCA
This sequence comes from Micronycteris hirsuta, assembly GCA_004026765.1. Taxonomy (NCBI): domain Eukaryota; kingdom Metazoa; phylum Chordata; class Mammalia; order Chiroptera; family Phyllostomidae; genus Micronycteris; species Micronycteris hirsuta. The sequence goes on along the minus strand of PVJI01004467.1, from coordinate 36,801 downwards.
CGCTGTTCCACAGCCATGCTGTCTCATTATTGAGCAGTAACACTACTGAGCTGTTTCACAGCCACGCTATTCTGCAGCTGTGCTCTCACAATTGAGCTGTTTGCCCTGAATAAAGTTTCCTTTTTCACTGAACCCCAGATTGGGGATTCCTGGTGGCATTGAATTGGCACCAACAACTATTGGTTAAAAATATTATAGGCCACAGGTAGCAAACACAAGGCCCTCGGGCCGAATCTGGCCCTCCACTTGTTTTATCCGGCCCGGCATCTTGTTTCTATCCAGTGGCAGTGCCAAGCTCCTTGCCCCTAGTTAAGGAGTAGTTACATTTTTATAGTTCTAAAGTTATGTTAGGCCCTTTGAAGGCAACTGCGAGGCTGATGTGACTCCCAGTGAAAATGAGTTTGACACCCTGCCCTAGGCAATATGAGCTTGGTCTTATTTCCTTCTTTTCTTTCTCTACCAGGCACCCTATATCTAGGTTTGTGATCTGTTTTGTAGCATTTCAGCATACTGTTTTAACGTTACTTTCGGTTTCATTTTTTTTCCTAACTATATTTTCCCTTGGTCATGAACTTTATCTATTGATTACATTTTTATCCTGTTATATTCCATGAATTTCTGTGACCCACTTCACACCCTCTTTGGAAGTAGGGAGTATGCAACTGACTAAACTACCACCTGAGTTACTTATTAACAGAGGAACGCAGTATGAACATAACGAACATTACTGCGTGTTGAGAACACTATCCCTGCTAACCATGTTTAGAGAAAGTGAAGGGTGAATGGACTCAAGCTCCACTTGACTTTACCAGGTTACTTGCCCACAATGATCTACAAGAACAGGTGTGCATATAACCACTGTACTCAAATATTCAGTAGGATAGCTGTGAAATATTTAAAGCCAAGGCTAATTTATTATGCTTTCAGACATTTCACATTTCAAACATTTCACCTGTACTCATCTGCCTAATGAAAGTTTACAGAGAAAGAGCCAGTCTGGAACAGAAGATCAAGAAAGAGTAGATTATGTGGGGGACCCCCCCAAAAACTAAAACTATGTTCTGGAGGGCAGGACCCTTGTAGTACAGGCTGCCCCTGTTAGGCGAGTGTTCTAGGAACCCATCTGTATCAGTGTACCAGTTGGTGGTGTTGTGAGAGGCTGCGTTCAGCTTCAGTGAATTTTTTTGAAGACTCTTTCATTGTTTGCCCATTTCATGATGGGTGATTTACAAGCACATGTGCCCACACCACGCTGAGTGTTCAGCACTTTTTAACCAAAAATGGCATGATCCCACGCCCCACCTTCCCTATTCACCTGATCTCTCCTCAAGCGATTTTTTTTCTTTCCAAAGATGGAGAAAAGTCCTCAAAAGGAAATGTTTTGCCGATGTGGAACAGGTGAAACAAAACATGGCAGAAGCACTAAACGTCATCAAAATCAACGAGTTCACAAACTGTTTGGAGCAGTGGAAAAAACATCTCAATAAGTGTATTGCATCAAATGGAGAGTACTCTGAAGGTGAGTGAGGTTTAAACATGTAAGAATAAATACACAATTTTTAGAAATAAATTCCAGTTTTAGGGGTCCCCTTTTGTATAAGCAACTTTTTCATTTTCTCATCGCACTTAAAATAAGAACCCCACTCCTCCTGGTGGACTAGAGCTGGCCCTTGTCAGTTTCTCCACCCTCATTTCCTTCCAATCTGCCTTTTGTTCACCAGGACACACTGGTCTCCTTTCTGGAAATGACTGGTATTTTTCCATCTCAGAGACTTTAGATTTTCCGTTCCCACTGCTTACAATGTTCTTTCCCCAGCTCTGGGCCTGGCTAATTCCCTCTCACCCAGACGACCTCAGCTGAAATAGTACCTCCTGGGAGAGGTCTTCTCTGACCACCACTTGTTCCTGTGTGTATTTCTTTTATCATAACCCACAATTAGGTTAATTTTTTATCTACTTGTTTTCAGTCTGTCCCTCTCACTGGACTTAAAACTTCTCGGGCAAGGCTGTCTCGTGAAAGATGTTGAACCTCCACAGTAGCCTTCTCCCCTCCAGTGACCTTTACCATACCTCCCTGTTTCTCTCCATCATAGCTTTACTCTCAACCTGAAATGTTCTCTGTTTGTTTCCTTGTTTATGGTCTGGCTCTCTCTACTAGACTGTGAGCTCCATAAGAGCAGGGAACAGGTCTGCCTTATTTACCTCTGTGTCTCAGTGCCCAGCACAGGCCTTGGAACTAGATAAATGACAGAGCCTTAGTGTTTGTGTTTAGGACAAAACATCACAGTCACCTCTTCCTGAGTAAACACTCCCTGCTTGTAACTGTCCAGTTTAGAATTGCCATAGTGTTGGCAGCCGATTCCACAGGGGTTTTAGTCTGTTTGGGCTAGTATAACAAATTCTCACAGACTGGGTGGCTTATGAACAACAGAAACTCATTCCTCACAGTTCTGGAGGCTGTAAGTCCAAAGTTAACATGCTGACGGATTTGGTGTCTGGTGAGAATCCTCTTCCTGGTTCATAGACAGCATCTTCTAGCCGCGTCCTCATATGGCAGAAGGGGTGGGAGAGTTCTGTGACCTCTTCTGCAGAGCACTAATCACATTCATGAGGGCTCCACTTCCATGATCTAGTCACCTCCCCCAAATTCTCACTACCTAATACCATCACTTTGGGGAGTAGGATTTAAACATACAAATTTGGGAGGGCGAGACACAAACATTCAGTGTATAGCAGCAAAAGGAATAAGAAGGAATGAGATATGATCTCTCTCATCCCTGCTGTGCACTGAAATCATGGAAGGTTTAGCACCACTTTAGAATGGTATCATAGGAATGCTGAAGTGGATAGCACATGTTTAGACACTGGACAACTATTTGTGTTACTTAGCAGCGGCAATGTTGAGAAACATTTTATGTCTTGTGACAGTACAAAGTCTCTCTCTTTTTTAGCGTTCTCCCAATTCTTAATTTTAAATATCTTTTTCATATTACAAAAATAGCAATGAAACCAAACCATATAATACAAGCTACATTGACAAGCTTAGAAATTCCAGAGGTTAACAGGGTTAACTGCTACAAGTCGGAGCAAACTGCGAGGGTCTCAAATTTTGAAGGAGATATTTTTTGAGGTGGGACAGCCATTGAAAGTTGTGGTGGAAAGGACCTGGGTGGAGATATTGAGAAATCAATAATGGCAAGGAGGGAGAGCGAAAGCACGTGCAATCCCTACCTTGCACCCCACTGCCAGTAACATGATTCTTGGTTTCCTCTTCTGCATCTGTCTCCGTTCCTTGGTAACTTGTTTTTGTGCATTAAACCAATATGTTTTATTTTATAGACATAATATCATGTCATACTCAAATAATAAGACTCTAAACTCAAATGTCTAGGGATTTGAAACCACTACACATAAATGAAATAATTTAGGCTATAACCTGCTTTACAATTGCTGAGATGGTGGGGTTTCTATAGAATCTAGCCTTGCCTGTGTCTTTTACCACTAGAACTTCTGTTTAAAAGTTAAAACCTCAGAGTTCCAAGAGGATTCAAGAGGCGAACTTGCAGATGAAATATACACTGTTGTTTTCATCTAGGGAGTAACCAACTTCTCTTTCTTATTTTCTAATATATTGATGCACAACTCCATTGGCACTGCTTGTAGACAGTGGTAGAACCTGACCTAATACTTCTCGGGGTGCTTAACCTCTTGAACTATTTCTTTCTCAAATTCCAACTAAGCCTGTGGGGATTCTATATAAAATTCTGTTCAAGCACCTTGTTTGAAAATATCCTTATCATGGTTTTCCAATTCTGCATTTGATAAGGGTCTATTTGCTAAAAATAAAGAGAACAGAATCTTGGAAACCCTGAAGCTCTTAGGCCCAAATACAACAAGCCCTACCCACCACCCACCCTACCGCTTTACCTGGGGACACACACATCGGCATTACAGCTCTTGTCTGTGCTCTTGAAGTGAGCTGTTGCCATGATTCCCATAAGATTAAGTGAGTTTCACTCTATTCTGACTTTTCTTGGGAAAGGAGAGATAAGAGTTGTATGGCTATTGTTTTGTTGCCATCTAAGAAAGCTCTCATTTTATAAATGAGCATCACCTTAGGAATCAGAAAGAATGCAATTTGGCCTAGCAACACTGTGTCAAGGTTTATTCATTCATTTACTCAACAAATATTTATCAAGCTTCTACAGGTGTCAGGAACTATGACAGATGCTGGGGATACAGCAGTGAAGAAAACAGACAAGGTCCCTACTCTGAAAATATTCTAATGAGACTGCAGAATAAAAGGTTTTTGTCAATATAAATTGAATAAATCCGGTTTGAATATTTCTTGCCTGACTAGCCTAATTTAGACCCTTATTATCTTAGGAATATTGCACTATCATTCTAATTAAGTTTCAACCCCCTGCAGGTCAACCTTCACAGAACATGCAGAGTTATCTTTTGTATAATTGTATAATTGAAAATATGAATTAAGATATGAATATTATAAAACAAGAATTCAGAATAAAATATCACATAATGACAAACCCTAGTTCCCCCTACCCACCTTTTTCTACACCCTAATTCTGCTCCACAGAAGCAGCCACTTCCATACTTTTAGCTGTTTCTTCTAGTAATTATGACCATATTTCTTTACAGTATGATTTTACTGGTATTCCTAGATTCATCCGTTTCAGACATCACCTAGTATGTTTAGGCAAGAAAATCAGTAAATAGATGAAGATCTAACAATCTCACCCTACATAGCTGTATTGAAATTATAGTTTAAAACAAGTGTGTACACTATTATAGCTATGTTAATATTGCTTATTGTGGAGTCGGGTAATATATTTTCTTTCTTCTAGTATATATTTTCCTGGAACTTCTAATTACCTTTTCTTTTCTTTCACCTTAATCTCTCATCCGCATACCCCAAATCCTTTATCTTCACCTTTAGATATTTCATCAAATCGTCTTTTTTTCTCAGAAATCACTTTCTAAGGCTTTCCCATCTTCCTGCACCAGAGAGTTGCACAGTCGTCACCCAGAAACTTCCCCACACCACTCTCCTGGGTGGGACCAAGTTTTCTGAATCCCATTTCTTCTCTAGTCTTGTTTGATTCCCTTATTTTGCTCATGTATCCTCCTGTAGTTCTTCAGGAAGAAGCATGAAAGATGTTTTTGATCCATTGCATTACTTCATTGAATTCACTGTCGAGTATTATTTTTCCTCAGTTTTATGGCATTGCTCAATTACATTCTAGCATCTAGTGTTGCTCTTGAGAAACCCAATACTGTCCTGATTCTCCTTTGTATCACACATGACTGGTTTGTCTAGCAGGTTTAAGAGTTTTTCTGTAATCCCTATTGTTCTGACATTTCAGCCTCTTCTGTCTGTGCCTGTCTCCAAGTCAGGAGCCTTTCTAGCTCATTTGCTCAGATTTCTCACTTGAAGATGAGATGTGTAGTTGGCACTGTGTGATTCAGGGCAAGGGTGAAAGTAGGGGTGGAAGTAGGGTGAGGTAGCAAGGGTATTTGTCTAAAGCACAATTCTGATCATGTAACTCCCTTGCTCAAAAGCCTTCATGTTTCTCTTTTACCCAGTGAGTCAAATACAAACTCTAGCATGGCATTTAATGTCCTCCAGGATGACCTACCTACCTGTCCTACCTTAAAGAGTAACTATCCTCCAGTTGTTGTTTTTTCTTTTTTACCTTCGGGCCAACTGAGGTAATTGACATTTCCTAAAGGCAATTGGTACTTTTCACTTTCATTGTTTCTGCTGTGCATTTGCTGCCCCGTACCCTCCTCACTCCACCATACACCGCTAAAATGTTTTTCTCACTGAACTATACCTGTTAAAATCCCAATGCCATTCACTGCCCTAAGTGGCACTTCCCCCACTGAGAACAGATCTTATCCCCATCATAACTTTTGGTATCTCTTTGGGTTCAGTCTTCACTTACTTTCTGTATTATATATAGTCATTGAGGCACAGGTACTGTATCGAAAGCTCATTGAGACAGTTCTGATTAAGTGTAGTGTTTTGGCTCCAAAGGAACTGAGCCCAGTGCACAGCATAGAGTAGGTGTTTGTAAAATAAATACATCTGCTGTTTGTGTAGATGCGGAAGAATAGCATCACATTTTAACAGCTTTATTTAAATATAATTCATATACCAGAAAATTCACCCATTTAAAGTCTTTACAAAATTCCTTTAATGGGAAAAAATTCAATTTCCTGGAAGACTGCAAAATGCACCTGGAACAGTTCTTTGCTCAAAAAGATAAAAAAGTTTTGGGAAGATGGAATTATGACATTGTCTGAAAGATGGTAAAAGGTAGCGGAACAAAACAATGGATATGTTGTTCAACAAAGTTACTAGTGAAAATGAAAAACGTGCCTTTTACTGTTACTTAAAAACAGAATAAACCTTTTGGCCAACCTAATATTTTGTTTGTTTGTTTATTTTGCTCTTAAGATTTAACGTGTAAGGGAAATTATATGGTATTTGTCTTTTTCTGTCTGACTTATTTCATTTAGGATTATAGTCTCTAGGTCCACACATGCTATCACAAATAGTAAGATTTCATTCTTTTTATGGCCAAGTAATATTCCATTGCATATATGTTCCACTGTTTTGTTTTGTTTTTTAATCACTTATCTATTGATGGGCACTTGGGTTGCTCCCATATTTTGGCTGTTGCAAATAATGCTGCAATGAACATAGGGATGCTTATGTTCTCTCAAATTAGTGTTTTGGGTTTCTTCAGATATATACTCATAAGTGGAATCGCTGGATCATAAGTTCCATTCTTAATTTTTTAAGAAAATTTGATACTGTTTTCCACAGTGGCTGCACCAGTCTGCATTCCCACCAGTGGTGCACAAGGGTCTCTTTTTCTCCATATCCTCACCAATGCTTACTGCTTGTTGATTTATTGATAGTCATTCTGACAGATGTGAGTTTTTATCTCATTGTGGTTTTAATTTGCACCTCTCTGATGATTAGTGACATTGAGCATCTTTTCATACCATCTCACGCCTGTCAGAGTGGCTGTCATCAATAAATCACCAAACAACAATGCTGGCAAGGATGTGGAGAAGTGGAACCCTTTTGCACTGGTGGTGGGAATGCAGACTGGTGCAGCCACTGTGGAAAACAGTATGGATCAAAAAATTAAAAATGGATCTGCCTTTTGACCCAGTAATCCCACTTCTAGAAATATATCTGAAAGAATCCAAAACAGTAATTCGAAAGAACATAAGTGCCCCTATGTCCATTGCAGCATTGTTTACAATTACCAAGATATGGAAGCAGCTCAAGTGTCCATCAATAGATGAGTGGATGAAAAAAAGTGTGGCGCATTTTCAGAATGGAATTCTACTTGGCTATAAAAAAGAAGAAAATTTTACCCTTTGCAACACTATGGATGGACCTGGAGAACATTATGCTAAGTGAAATAAGCCAGTCAGAGAAAGACAAATACCGTATGATCTCACTCATATGTGGAATCTAATGAACAAACTGAACTAACAAGCAAAACAGAGACGGACTCATAGATGGAGAGCAGATGACAGCTAGTGTGGGGGAAGGTTGGGGGGTGGCGAGATTGAGCAAAAAAAGGAAAAAGGACTCATGGACGTGGACAACTTTGTGGTGATTGCTGGGGGGAGGGGAGTATAAGGGGATTAAATGGGGATGGAAAAAAATAAGAATTTTAAAAAATCAAAGGTTTTTAACATTTTTAGGTTGTTGTTTTCAGGGTTCCAAGTGTTTTACAATGATCTTCATTGTAATAAAGCTTAAAAATTATTCCATTAGCATGTTTTGGTAATGTGGAAACAATTGACTTCCCTAATGGATTTAATATTATCATAAAAATGTCAAGCTAACCGTATTCTATCTGAGAAAAGTTAATGTGAAACTGCTTACTTTGCTTTTTCCAGAAACTTGTCTGCTAATAGTGAAAGTATTAATTTAATATGCTTCTTGCATGAGAGGGTTTCCTATATTGTTGCTTTTCTAGAGGACATGAAAAATTCCTGGGTGTCGGTATTAATCTCCTACTTTCTTTAACAAACTGAGAATCTGATCCAATGTGATGAAATTTTTCTAAGACCTACATAGTCTCTTAAAGCTCTGGATGAATTTTGTTTTTTGCACTAGACATAAATTCACACCAATCTCTCACTTACAGAGGTTAGTCTGTCCATTTCTTCTCCATCCAAGCCTTAAAACGTTACAGCTAGCGTCCTCTCCTCTCTTTAGATTGCTGGCTCCCCTTGTTCTGTGCTTAATTAAATAGTGAACAACTCTATCAAAACATCTACTACATTGGTCAGAACTCAAGTACACCTTGAATATTAATTTATTTTGCTTAAAACAATGTCTTCTTTTGATCTTAGAGTTTTCTATGTTAATAAGGGCTTTTAAATGTTTACCCAGATTTTGTGTCAACTTTCAAAACGAAATTTTATAGACTGGAGGCATTTGAGAAGTTGGAAGGAACCTTAGAAAGCTAGGGCAGGGGTCTGTGAGCCAAGTTCAGCCTGTAGACATGTTTTATTTGGCCCCTGTGCTATTTTAAAACTATTTAGATTAGTTGCCAACGTTGAAAAATCAGGCAGTTTCACATAAAAATCTGTATTTCTGGCTTATCCTGAAAAAAATGGTTAAACCTGGCCATGTCGGGCCCACACTGCTCTATGGCACCTGTGAGGCAAGGCGTGTTCTAGTTTGTCGAGGTCCTCCCTGCATGACCCACCTGCCCCCAGGAAGCATCTGTGTCTGTGACCCCTGAGCTAATTCAATCCCTTTTGGAGGTTCTGAGAAATCATTACTGCTCAAAATTAGTCCATAGCTAATTAATTATTAATTTCTGAATTTGTTTGGACTCAAATGCCAAAAGTATTATTTATAAACAGATAAAGGTAGGAAAGGGCTAATTATTCTAAGTGTTCAAAAGATTTTCTTGCTCGGATGATGTACGTGTTGATCTAATTGGGATTTTTAAATGTCATTAACTAACAGAGGAGTTAAAGGAGCCATAGCTAAATAAAGATTAACCACATCTAAAAACAATAAACTGTGGTGTGAATCATCATTTTTTAAAACCTATCTCCCAGTTTGACTCTCACCTCCTCTTTTAAATTTTCTTTGATTTCTGTCCTCTTCTTCTGAACCCTTATTATTTTATTTACCTATCTGGGTAACAAACTAGCACTGAATCATTCATTCATTCATTCAATAAATATTTATTTGAGCACTTGCTAGATGCCAAGTGCTGTTCTGGGCACTTGGGATAAAACAGAAAATAAGAGACAAAATCCCTTGTGCAACTTCCATTCCAGTGAGAGAAAGAGACAATAAGTACATAAACAAGACCAGTTCTGCCAATTAGAGACACTAGGAAAATATAAAAACAGGATAATGTGACAGTGACCTGGAATTGGATGCTATTTAGATAGGGTGATTAGAGAAGAATACTTGATGACAAGGAACCAGCCATATAAAGGTATGCAGGATGATTGTTTTAGGCAAAGAGAAAAGTAAGCACAATGGTCCTAAAGTTGACGTAAGCTTAGTGTATTCAGCCAGTGTAGCTGGTGCTCAGGAAAAGAGGAGACTGGTAGGAGCTGAGATGGGGAAGGAAGGCAAGAGCCAAGTATGCAGGGCCTTGTGGGTTATAAATCATGACAAGAAGTTTAGATTTTATTCTGCTTTAGAATCTATTGGCGAGGTTTCCATTATATTGGCCATGCCTTATACTTCTGAGTCTTGCACAGTAGAGTGCACAGTGCTAAGGCATTTAGCAGTGAGTGAATAAATACTTATTAATTATTGACCAATTGATTATTGGGTTAGGGACCCATGACAATCTCTTAAAAGCAGGCTGTCACTAGGAGAACCTAGTATGGAAGGGTTAAGAACGGCCCATTTGCAAGAGATAATTCCCCTAGGATAACACAGGGGAATAGCAGTAAGGGTGAGTTCTTTCTTCTGAATCTTGTAGGATGTCACGATAACTCTGTAATGCCTCTGTGGAAAAGAGAGCAAACCTGTAACTCACAGCCTCAAATGAGAAAGAAGCTGTAACTGGATGTCATCAGTGTTCATCCTCTTGTGTCTGAATGATAAAAACAGGTGTCCTCCAATAGCTGTGATCAGGTGGGGCTCAAACGTCTGGCTGTGGACAAGCCTCTTCTCTTTGTCAAAGAACTGCAACCAACAGTTGGGGTGTGTGGGAGTGTGTGTGTGTTAAGGGGGTTGGTCTCTGGAATCTGCTCAGACCTTTGAAATAGTTCAGAAGTTTAGACCAACCTCCCAACAGAGGTTAAATAAATCAATGCTGGTCATATATGATGATTATTAAATAGTATCTTGAATAAAAACTAAAGGGATTCCACTGAGAAATATTTCTGGCTGCATTCTTTGCGTTCTAAACCTTTCATTTACTGATTTTTAAAAGTGACAAGGACAAGGGAATCTAGCTGATCTATGATCAAAACTTTCCCTCAATTACAAAAGTCAAAGGCAAATAATGATCCAACAGCTCTAAATATATATATGCCATTGTGAGGAACGCATATATGGAAGGAGTTCTATCTATGTAAGCATGGTGGAGTCATGGTGCCCGGGCTTAAACATCAGTAACCCCTCTTAACAACTACGTACCCCTGGGCATGTTGCTTAACTTCTCTGAAACTTCAGTTTCCTGATCTATACAAAGTAATTATCCTATTTTAACCAGGGTTATTGTAAAGATTCAATGAGATTATGCATGTAAAACTCTTAAAACAATGGCAGGCACGGTGATCAACAAACATTAACTATTTTTACTTCTTTCTTAATTCCTGAATTGTTTTAAAAACACAGAGGTTTCGGGACTTCCTAAGATGGCGGCATAGGTAAAGGCGCCGTGCCGCCTCGCACAACCAAACAAGGAAAAAAATCAGAAATTTACCCAACCAAAAACAGCCAGACCTGACAGAAAATCGAATTGAGAGGAAGTCCGACAGCCAAGGAATTAAAGAGGATACATTCATCCAGTCTGGTGAGCTGGGAGGAGCAGGGCGGAGGGAGAGCGCTCGGTGACCCCACGGCGAGCTGGTGAGCAGACGGCAGGACCGCGGTTGGAGGGGCGGTCCCCGCGGGGCTGCAGCACACCCAGGCGGGGGCCTGACCTAAGCGTGGCCAGCACCCGGCTCATCCGGACCCAGCGGGGCCGAGACTGGTGGACCGGGCAGGTCCGCATTCGCAGGCAGACGGACCGGGAGAGAAAGCAGGGCGCAACC
>PVJI01004467.1:0-25403 GCA_004026765.1 Micronycteris hirsuta | reverse complement strand
GCGCAGAGTGAGAGCACCTGTGGGGGTGGAGTCCGCGGCAGGAGGAACTACCAGCCTCACAGGAGAGTTCATTGGGGAGACACACGGGGGATTGGAGCTGTGCAGCCTGTCCACCAACCCCGGAGCGACCCCTGGAGCTGGCACAGAGGGGCTCAAATTGCTTGCAAGAGGCGGTGTGGGTGCGGAGAGCGCAGCAGGCGTCATTGTGCGCTCAGGTCCCGCCCCCACAGGCACAACTATGGGGAGTTTCCCTGCACAGGGGATCCCCAAGGCTCCGCCCCCCTTACAGTAACAGGCTCACCGAGGGAAAAAAAAATGGCCCAAAGAAAGGAACAGATCAAAGCTCCAGAGCTAACCGACCAAGAGATAGCCAACCTATCAGATGCACCATTTAAAACCCTCGTAATAACGATGCTTTCAGAATTCGATGAAAAATTATCAAAATTGCTGGAACAAATGAGGAGAGATCTGTAGGGAACCAATAGAGATAAGAATGAAACTGGGACTCAAATCAACAGAGTGGACCAGCAGAAAGAAAAAAACATCCAACCAGAAAAGAATGAAGAAACAAGAATTCAAAAAATGGAGGAGGGGCTCAGAAACCTCCAGGACATCTGTAAACGTCCCAACATATGGATCATAGGGCTGCCAGAAGGAGAAGAAGAAATCCAAGCAATTGAAAACTTATTGGAACACATAATGATGGAGAATTTCCCAAAGCTGGCGAAGGAAATAGACTTTCGGGAAGTCCAGGAAGCTCAGAGAGTCCCAAAGAAGTTACACACCAAGACACATCATAATGACATTACCCAAGATTAAAAATAAGGAGAGAATCTTAGAAGCAGCAAGAGAGAAGGGGACAGTTACCTACAAAGGCACCCCCATAAGACTGTCAGCTGATTTCTCAGAAGAGACCTTACAGGCAAGAAGGGGCTAGAGCGACGTCTTCCAAATCATGAAAGGCAAGGACCTACATCCAAGAATACTCTATCCAGCAAAGATTTCATTTAGAATGGAAGCAGATTAAGTGCTTCTCAGATAAGGTCAAGTTCAAGAAGTTCATCACCACCCAGCCTTTATTGTATGAAATGTTAAAGGGAGTTATATGAGGTATGGAGAAATATCAACAGGGGAGTGGTAGGGGGAGAGGGTGGGAATGGGGCACAGAACAAGTAGCATAAATGGGAGGTAGACAACAGATAGGGGGAGGTTAGAATAGTATAGGAAGGGCAGGAACAGAAGGACTTATGTGTATGACCTATGGACAAAACTAAAGGGAGGGGAAAGGGGGGTAAGGGCATGGGGGGCAAGAAAGGGGGGAAAGTGGGACAACTGTAACAACATAATCAATAAAATATAGTTTAAATAAATAAATAAAAACACACAAAGAATGAAGGCAGTTAACATTTGCACTGAATTGGCAGCAATTAACAATGTGCTATCTCAGCTAAGAAATTTGAAGGATTGAGCAGAAAAGAAACAGTGACTCCTTAAACTGATGGTAATTTCAGTCGCTGTCTTCTACTTTGTGGATGTCTTCATAAAGTGCTTTTAAATTTTTTAACTTTTCCTCAATTGCAGTTGATATACGATGTTATATTAGTTTCAGGTGTACAACATAGTGGTTAGACATTTACATAACTTACGAAGTGATCCCCCATTAAGCCTAGTACCCATCTGATACCATACATAGTTATTACAGTATTATTGATTGTAGTCCCAATGCTGTACTTTATAGAGGAACACCACTTACTCAATTCCCAAATACAGACTTAATCTCAACTGACAATGGCTCTCACACCTAAAACATTCCAGTCTAGAAAACAAGTCAAGAGTTCATTTGCTTCCATTTTTATTCAATTTTGCCAAAGCCATTAATCCATAAATATAAAGTATCTAGCTCTTCAGAATTCAACGGCTGTTAATGTTCAGCTGACCCCAAGCTCAATTTAAACCCAGGCTGAGTATGGTAGAAGTCTGCACGTGGCAATCTGGAATAAGAAAATAATTACATTGACATGATTTAACCCCAAACAAAAAAAAAAACCCAAGCCAAAGTGGGCTCTACCTCAGAGGGTCTCTCTGGCTTCCCTCACCTCTCATGATTATATAAAGGGAACATTAGCCTATGATGTGTGTGACCGCACGTTTAAAAAAGTTTTACAATTATCAGTGTGTTTCAGTTCTGAAATAACAGAAAAATGCTTCAATATTACATTTAAATATTCTGAAAATGTATGTACTTCTGTTTTGAATGGATTTTTCTTCAAGGATATTATTTGTGCTTAAACAGTGAACTGAAAAATCAATGGATGAAAAGTCAAAGCTCTTATCAAACACCATGTCCACTGCTATATTTAGCAAATGAACTAATAGAGAAAGCTGCTGCAGAACTAGTCAGCACATCAGCCTGTTAAATATCAAAAAGGAGAGGAGGCCTTTTGTCTCAGCATTGAACCAGAGACTGAAAATCCATCTAATTTTAGCATTTCCAGAGGAGGACAAAAAGATGTGAAACACAATAATCAGGAAAAATGTCACGCACAGCCTAAGTACACATTCGTCAGAGGAGAAATGCTGGGAGGGTGGCAGGGTAAGTAAGAGGTCTGCCTGGAAAGGAGAATTAATCACAAGTGAATTCTTTAAAACAATTTACCATTTAAAAAAGCCAAGACTCTTATCTACACAAGAGGTCCAGGGGAGTAATACAGAGCATTGAGTAGGTGGCGGGGTTTTTTCTAGAAGCAGTTTCAGGCGGTCTGCTTTAGCACTTAGGGCTCCAGGGTATCATCACTGCAACTGGAGGGAAGGATTAAAGGAATAAAGGAAAATGTTTTTTTTTTCAAGGTGAGTTTTTATTTTCTATAGAAAAGCTTTTATTTTTTTATGTTTATTTATTGATTTTAGAAAGGAAAGGAGAAAGAGAGAGAGAATGAGAGAGAGACATCGACTTGTTCCACCTAGTTATGCTCGTATTGGTTAATTCTTGCATGTGCCCTAACTGGGGATCGAACCTGCAACCCTGGCATTTTGGACAATGCTCTAACCAACTATGCTACCCAGCCAAGGCAGCTTCTTTTAAATAGAGAGTGATATCCAGGTATAGGTGCAGGGAGGAGGAAGTGGGTGAGATGGGTTCTCTTTCAAGACAGCCCAGCAATCCTAATATATTTTATTTTTTAAAGATTTTATTTATTTATTTATTTATTTTTAGAGAGGGGAAAGGAGGGAGAAAGAAAGGGAGAGAAACATCAATGTGTGGTTGCCTCTTGCATGCCCCCCACTGGGGACCTGGCCCACAACCCAGGCATGTGCCCTGACTAGGAATCGAACCTGCGACCCTTTGGTTCACAGGCTGACACTCAATCCACTGAGCCACACCAGTCAGGGCCAATCCTAATATATTTTAAAGGTTTTATTGTATTATGAAGGCAGGGTGTATATTCTTAATACACAAAGTGTAAAGAGAAATAAATGTAAGCTTTGATTACTTATGATAATTTTAAACATTTATTTTGGTGGCCCAAGACCTTAGATATCATGTGCCTTCCGATGTGATGAACTAAGGAGAAGATGTCAGTTATGGTGTATTCCTGCAAAATGGAAACAGTCAGACAAATCCAAATTAGGAAAATTCTAGATAAAAGCTGACCTGGACTCTTCAAAATGTGAATGTCGTGGAAGCAAAAATGACTGAAAAATGATTCTAGATCAACGCAGACTAAAGAGATATGACATGCAATGCTTAATTCTTGATTGGATTCTGGATTAAAAACAGCTATAAATAATATCATTGGAACAACAGGGGAAATTTGATTATGGATGCAAATCCAATGATACTATTATATCAATGTTAAATTTCCCAGGTGGGATAATTGTACAGTAGTTTTATGGACATATGCCCTACTTTTTAGGAAATTCATGTTGAAGTATTTAGGGGTAAATGTCATGTTATTTGCAACTATGACAATCCAATCATTAAGAAAGATAGATATATGGACACATCTACACACAGATAAGGCAAATGTGCATAAATATTAACAATTGGTGAATCTAGGTGAAGGGTATATGGGGTTTCATTATACTGTTCTTGCAACTTTTCTAAAGATTTGAAATATTTCAAAATAAAAAATTGAGAAAAACAAAAATACAAACAAGAACAACCCTAAAATATCACAATAAAAAGGTAAATTAGCATACCTAAAATTATAAAATCAGATTATAAAATTAGATTATTAAATCGTAAAATGCACTGAAAATCAATTTTAAAAAAACAAGAAACCAATAAGTTGGGTGAACAATAATAGACAATACAACAAAAAGATGTTTCTTTGAAAATATCAACAGAACTGAAAGGCTTTAATTAGATTGACCAAGGGAAAAGTAGAGAACTCAGGTTACTAAAATCAGAAATTAAGCCCTGGCTGGTGTAGCTCAGTGGATTGAGTGCTGGCCTGCAAAGGAAAGGGTCATGGGTTCAGTTCCCAGTCAGGGCACATGCCTGGGTTGCGGGCCAGTTCCCCAGTAGGGGGCAGGTGAGAGGCAACCACACATTGATGTTTCCCTCCCTCTCTTTCTCCTTCCCTTCCCGTTTCTCTAAAAATAAATAAATAAAATCTTAAAATAAGAAATTAAATAATGTACATAACTACTGACCTTACAGAAATTAAAAGGATTATATGTGACTACTATGAACAAATATATGCCAACAAATTAGATCGCCTAGATGAAACAGAAAAATTTCTACTAAGATACAAACTCATGAAACTGACTTAAACAAAAAGGAAACCCAAATAGAACTAATAGGTAAAGAAATTGAATTACTAATTTTTAAATTTCTCACAAAGAAAATCCCAGGACCAGATGGCTTCACTGGTGAATGTTATCAAACACATAAAGAAGAATTAATATCAATTCTTCATAAACTCTTCCAAAAATGGAAGAGGGGGAAACCCTTCCTAACTTATTCTATAAGGCCAATATTATCCTGATACCAAAGCCAAAAGAAGACATTGCAAGAAACTAAAACCATACATCAATATCTCTGATGAATATAGATGCAAAATTCTCAACAAAATGCTAGTAAACTGAATCCAGCAACATATAAAAATATTATACAGCTGATCAAATAGGATTTATCCCAGGAATGGAAGGTTAATTTAACATAAGAAGAACAATTAATATAATATAACAAATCAATAGAATCTACAGAATCGATAGAGAATATCTATTATTAATAGAATAAAATACACATGATTATCTCAGTACCCTCAGAAAAAGCATTTGACAAGCTCCAACATCCTTTCATGATAAAAATCACTCAACCAGCTAGCAACAGAGAGGATCTTCCTCTATTAAAAAAAATCTACAGTTAACATTATAGTTAATAATGAAAACCTGAAAGCTTTCTCTCTAAGATCAAGTATAGAACAAGGATGTTCATTCTTACCACTTTTACTCAATATTGTACTGGAACTCCTAGCCAGTGTAATCAAGCAAGAAAAAGAAATAAAAGGAAACCAGATTAAAAAGAAGTAAAACTATCATGTGTAGATGACATGACTTACATATGAAGGAGCCTACAAAACTCACCAAAATACCTTATTACAACTAATAAATGAGGTCAACAGAGTTTCAGGGTACAAGATCAATATGTAAAAATCATTTATAATTCTACACACTGGCAATGAACAATCCAATGGTGTTCATTAAAAAACAATTCCGTTTATAACAGCATCAAAGGGATAAAATAGGAATAAGTTTAACAAAAAGTATAAAACTTATACTCTTGAAAATTATTAAATATTGTTTAAAGAAGGTCTAGGCATGGCTGGTGTGGCTCAATGGGTTGAGCACCAGCCTGCGAACCAAAAGATCACTGGTTCAATGCCCGGTCAGGGTACATGCCTGGGTTTCGGGCCAGGTCCCCCATTGAGGGTGTGCAAGAGGCAACCAATCAATGCTTCTCTCCTTTTCTTTCTCCCTTCCTTTGCCCATCTCTACAAAATAAAAGTATTATTTTAAAAATTTAAAGAAGGCCTAAATAAATTAAAAGACATCCACTGCTCATGGATTAAAAGACTTAATTTGTAAAGATGGCAATACTTTCCAAATTGATCTACAAATTTAATGTAATCTCTATCAAAATCCCAGCTGGCTTTTTTTTTTTTTACAGAAACTGACATATATCATTAGTCATCTGGGAAATGCAAATCAAAACCACCATGAGATACGAGTTCACACACATCAGCATGGCTATACTAAAAAGGGCAGACAATAGCAAGTGTTGGTGAGAATATGGAGAAATTGGAACCTTCTCACGTTCCTACTGGAAGTGTAAAATGGTACAGCTGCCTTGGAAAACAATTTGGCGGTTTCCCAAATCTTAAACAGAGTTACCATGTGATTCAGTAATGCCACTCCTAGGTATATATCCAAGAGAATTGAAAACATATGTCCAAACAAAAAACTTGTGCACAGCCCTGGCTGGTGTAGCTCAGTGGATTGAGCGTGGGCTGGCAACCAAGCGGTCCCGGTTTGATTCCCAGTCAGGGCACATGCCTGGGTTGCGGGCCAGGTCCCCGTGAGGGCCATGTGAGAGGCAACCATACATTGCTGTTTCTCTCCCTCTCTTTCTCCCTCCCTTCCCCTCTCTCTAAAAATAAATAAAAGTAAAATCTTAAAAAAAAACCTTGTGCACAAATATTTACAGTAGCATTATTCATAACAGCCTAAAAGAGGAAACAGCACAAATGCCCTTCAGCTGATGAATGGATAAACACAATGAAATGGACAAACAAAATATCCATACAATCACCTATTATTCAGCAATATAAAGAAAAAATAGAGATACTCATTTCATTGGAGTAAATGATATAAATAGAACCTGTAACTTCTAAAATGGCAGAGAGAGGAGCGCAATAAATAAAGCCATGATGTAGAGCCAAACAGATAAAAATAAGTTGCAGAATGATACATATTAATAGTACCACTAATGTACATTAAACATAAAATCATTAAAGAAAACGAACTCATAATAGTGGTCGACTCAGGAGAGAGAAGGGGGTAGGACTGAGGGCAGTGGCCAATACTAAATATTTATCTATAATATTTAATTTCTTATTTTACAAAAACAAAGGCTTAGAGTAAATATAAACTGTTAACAGCTGTTCATTCTGAATGGTGGGAGCATGTGTTCATATGATTCCTTGAACTTTTCTTTTTTAAAGTATCTGAAAGTTAAAAAAAAAAAGGAAAATGTCCTTAATTAAGATTTTTGGCCCACTTTTACTCAACATCCTGGCCAAGAGTCATAACCTTTATTTAACATGCTTTTTAGACTATAAAAAAAAAGATTAACAATTGTACTTCTGTAAAAAAAAAATGGGCATATAAAGGTGAAAAGGTGGGGAGGGAATCTAATATTTGCTGAATACCTACTAAATATCTGACATTGTGCTAGGTGCTTTACATGTGATATGTGATTTAATTACATCTCATATTAATATTGTGATTCAGAGAATGCCAGTTCCAAATTGCAGGTGTGGAAATTGGGATGAGGTAAATTAGGTCAAACTAGGTTACGAATATCATTGGGGATACATGAAGAATGGCCAGGAGTTGGTGGGCACATTCAGTTGTAAAGAAATCAATTTCTAGACTCTCAATTTCCTAAATTTGTTCTCCTGAGAAGACTGTCTCTGGCAGTTGGGTTCTCCTTCCCCACCTCCTCTTTCTAGGGTGAGGTAGAGGTGGGGCAGAAACATCTGGGTTCCAAACAATGGGACAAGCCAAAATAAGGGTGATGGTGTGGAAAAAAATGAATGACTCTAATCACTGCTTAACAAGACCTTTTGCTTTTCTTTCAAGAAAATTGCTGAAGGATCTAATGGAATTGCCAGCTAATAAATCATTAAAATTAATGATTTTAGAGAGAGGGGAAGGGAGGGAGACAGAGAGGGAGAGAAACAGCAATGTATGGTTGCTCCTCACATGGCCCTCACTGGGGACCTGGCCTGCATGTGCCCTGACTGGGAATCGAACCGGGACCCTTTGGTTCTCAGCCCGTGCTCAATCCACTGAGCTACACCAGCCAGGGCCATTAAAATTAATTTTTGATGAAGGATCACAATTGGATTTTTGATACACAACTCAGAGGAAATACAAAGAATTGTGTGACAATGCTGTGAAAAAATTTTTTTTCATTTCATTCTACCTATTTCTGTGAACAAAGCTTCTTAGTGTTTATATTTTTTAAAGTAAAAAAATCAAAATAGAATTAATACTGAACACTGTCTCATTCTAGCAATAAGTATTATTTATTCATAAATGCATGAACACCTCATCCACCTTGAAGAGATATAGTTCTAAAACATTCTTACATCATATATGTAATTAATTTTCAAGTTTTATAAAATATTTAAGTTCTTTTTTAAGTGTGCACTAAAGATAATTCTATCCAGAAAACTTTTTAAAAAGATTTTATTTATTTATTTTTAGAGAGTGGGAAAGGGAGGGAGAAAAAGAGGGTGAGAAATATCCATGTGGGAGAGAAACATCAATTCGTTGCCTCTCTTAAGCGCCCCAACCAGGGACTGAACCCATACCCTAGGCAGGTTCCCTGACTGGGAATTGAATAAGTGACCTCTTGCTTTGCAGGCTGATGCTCAACGAACTGGGCCACACTGGTCAGGGCTCCAAAAAATTTTTTTAAACACATGGAGCCTTATGGTGGTAGAAAATTTTAAAAATCAATTTTAATTACTATGACTATTGGTGGAAATATAAACTGGTGCAGACACTATAAAAAATAGTATGGAGTTCCCTCCAAAAATTAAAAATAGAACTACCATGTGACCCAGCACTCCCACTTCTGGGTATTTATCCAAAGAAATCAAAAATACTAATTCAAAAGAACATATGCACCCGTATTCTCATTGCGGCATTATTTACAATAGCCAAGATATGGAAACAACCTAAGTTGTGTCCATCAGCAGATGAATGGATAAAGATGTGAAATATGTGCCGTGACCAGTGTGGCTCAGTTGGTTGGGCATCATCCTGCACAGCGTAAGGTTCCTGGTTTGATTCCTAGTCAGGGCACATGCCTAGGTTGTGGGGTTTGGTCCCTGGTTGGGGCACATGCAAGAGGGAACAGGTTGATGTCTCTCTCCTTCTTTCTCCCTCCTCTCACCTCTCACTAAAAGAAAAGACATGCAGGGTGGAGGGGAATAAAAGGGGGAAAATGGGACGACTGTAATAGCATAATCAATAAAATGTATTATAAAGAAAAGACATGAGATACATGTACACAATATCACTAAAAAGAATGAAATCCTGCCATTTGCAACAACAATAGATGGACCTTAAGGGCATTATACTAAGTGAAGTCAGACCAAAAAGACAAATACCTTATGATCTCTCATATATGAAATCTAAAAAAATAAATAAATAAAAACCAAGCTTGTAGATACAGAGAATAGATTGGTGGTTGCCAGAAGCAGGGGATAGGGGCTTGGCGGGGGGTGGGAGAAATGTATGAAGGAGCTGAAAGTTAAAAAAGTAATTTTCATTTATGTTCGTATTTTTGTTTCAGATAAGTATATAAAGTGATCAAAGACAGACTTATAGGCATAAAATATATTAAATTAGGAGAAACTGTGGGAGAATTGGAATGGAGATGAGTTTAAGGAGAAAAAAAGAAATGTCAAATTTCCCATTGTTAAAGATAAAGTAATCATATGTTTTTTAAATAGCTGATGGTGGGCATGAAAAGGCTATTGTATTCATATTCAATTGGACAGACTCAAAAAAGTGACAACCACTTTATTTTAGAATGTCAATATTTACTATATACCAAAAATAACTTCCTTTGTAACTATGTAAGCATGGGATGAAAACATTTACCTATGATGTTACAAATATGTGAGGAAGTAAACAGGTTTTTGAAATTATTTTAGAGCATGTGAGCAAACACTTTTTTGTTTTTAATCTTTTACAGAATCCCCCCCACTTTTTACTATAGTCACGAGAAAAAAAGTTTGAAAACACTTGACTTTTTAACTTGCCCTGGGCCACACAACCAATAAGTGGCCAAGCTCAAACTTAATCCCATGTCTGCAAGATTCCAAAGCCCATGGTCCTTTGACTACACCCAAGGGAGACAAAGGATTTTATGCTTCAGATTTCCTTTCAAGGGCACTTTAAATTCTGTTGAAATCTAAGACCCTTCTCTTTATGTCTCTTTCCTTACTCAAACAAAAAAGAAAAAGATCAGATCTGAGGTCATCCCATCTGAATTTAGTCATCCTGAAAGAAATTAAACAAATTTCTCTTTCATTTCCTTATGCTGGAAACATTACCACACGAGTGCACAATTTGGGCAGCCTCTTTTCTTCTATCTATTTTGCTTATCCTGCAACACCATCCCCCACATATTTTAAGTGAAACAATGTGTTCCCATGACCCACAAAAGTTGGGTTCAAATCCAAGGAGATGAAGTGTTAAGAAGCAGGGAGGACTGACCTTCAGTGTGGACCAAGCCCAAGCAATGGGGGAGATCCATGACTGGCACCTAGTGGGAGAACATAATGAACAGAGGAAAGGATGGAAGAAGTGGAGGAGGTGGGGGCTGCAAGGAGGGGAAAGGAAAGATGGAGAATGGAATGGGGAAGGAAGAAAAGGGTCTTGTGAGAAATGACCCACAACTAACACTGACTGAGTGCCAAAGGATGGCCAGAAGTTTCACTGGCAGGGGGCTTTTCATCCGGAGACTTCCAAGCTTGGGTGCCTCTTAGCTATTCTGAACTGACCCCTGGGCTGGTATTCTATCTGGGGAGACCCTGCTCCTGGAGGTAATTGTTCTCAGGATCAGGGCAGGGCAGAGCAGCTTCTTCTTTTCCTAGCAAGTGTGGAGAGACTCTCTTACCATCCAGAAAGGCCAAATTGCAGTGCTCCTGAGGGCTTGGAATGGGAAAAGGGAAGGCCCAAGTCCCCGGTGCCAGGGAGGAAGAAGGGAACTCTGTAAGGGCTCACGCTCTCTCCTGAAGGAGGCTAGCACCCAGTTGGTGAATGAGGGGAGGCGGCGAATAGGAGTCATCAGACTGGATTTGTTTGATTGTTACATACACAGCTGACTACCCTCTATTCCATCATGTTCAGCATATACCTTCATGATCTTTACAAAGGAGACAGACAGCCCTTCAGCAGGTGGAGCGCCCATCCTCCACATGCAATCTAGCTCTCATTTCATCTCGCCTCGGCAGGGATTCCTTTAGTAAGCCCTTCCCTCTAATCAGCCATCCCTCCCTACATATTTATTCATAAACACACTCTCATCTC
The DNA here is from genome assembly GCA_004026765.1 of Micronycteris hirsuta. Lineage (NCBI taxonomy): Eukaryota > Metazoa > Chordata > Mammalia > Chiroptera > Phyllostomidae > Micronycteris > Micronycteris hirsuta. The sequence goes on along the minus strand of PVJI01004467.1, from coordinate 14,063 downwards.
TCAAATTGAAAAGGGAGAAAGAAACCTTCTTTTGTCCTTATTTATCCCTCCTGTTCTACTCCACTCCCTTCCCCCTTTACAGTGAAATGTCTCAAAACAGTTGTCTGCACTACGCTGTATCTGCTTCAGCTCCAATTTCCTCTTCAAACCTTTTCCATGAAACCCTTTCAATTCCCTCCCCAAGCACCATCTCAAACTAAACTGTCATCAGTTTTTTACAAAGATTTTATTTATTTTTAGAGAGAAGGGAAGGTAGGCAGAAAGAGAGGGAGAAAAACAATAATGTGTGAGAGAAACATTGATGGTCCGTCTCTCCCATGCACCCCGCCAGGGACCCAACCAGCAACCTAGGCTTGCGACCCCACCAGGAATTGAACGGTGACCCTTTGCTTTGCAGGATGATGTCAAACCAACTGAGTCCCACCATCAGTTTTGACAAGGACTATTTGGAAAACCTAACTAGTTCTTCGATTCTCAATCTTCTCTGAACCTTTCTCTACATGGTAGTCAAGGTGGTCTTTCCAAAATATGTCAGACTTGGAATACTACTCAGCAATAATAATTTTAAAAAAGAAGCTAAGTGGGGGAAAAAAGCCAATCCCCCAAAGTTACATACTGTATGATTCATTTACATAACATTCTTAAAATGACAAAATTGCAGAAATGGAGGACAGATTAATGGTCACCAATGGCAAGGGACCTGGGGGGACTGGGGGAGTGGCTGTGGCTATACAAGAGCAACAGGATGGATCCTTGTAATGATGGAACTATTTTATATCTTGACGGTGGTGGTGGATACATGAGCCCACATGTGATAAAATTGTATAGAACTAAATACACACACACAAGTACAAGTAAATCCGGGGAAATCTGAATAAGATTGGTAGACTATACTAATGTCAATATTCTGCTTGTGGTCTTGTATTATACTTTTTCATTGGGGGGGTGGGTAAGGGGTATAAAACTTCTGTTTTATTTCTTACAAAAGCTTGTGTATCTACAATTACTAAAAAAAAGAGAAAGAAATATAAATCAGATGTCTTGCCCCAAGGTAAAGCCATTCATCCACTGGCCTTTCATTTATTTTGGAATAAAACGGTCTGTCCATTGACTAGGATGCAGTTCATGATCCGGTCCCTGTCAACATCCAACATTTTATTATGCTACTCTCCCCAGCTCTTCTGGTGCCCATCAGAATCACCAACTTAGTTCCACGGCATCGAGATTTTCCCCTTTCTGGCTTTCTTACACCTGCTCCCTACTTCTGAAGGCTTTTCCCTGGCTGTTCTGTGGTTGCTCCTTTCATAATTTTCAGAGCTCAGCTTAAATCCCACCTGCTCCTTCCCACCCACACAATTTGCACCCTCTTCTTTTCCTGCACGGGTCTCATCCTAGGTTTGATTATTTTCTCACTTCTTTATCATCTGTCTCCCCAACTAGATTGCAAGCTCCCAGGGCAGGGTAGGGAGTGTTTTGCAGGACTTTACACTGTCTCACTAGCGCCTGACACAATGCTTGGCACATGGTGAGAGCTCAGTAAACTGAATGTTCAGTGAATGAATGAGTAGCCACGTGCCGCTACCATCAGGGGTTTTCTGAGTGATATAAACCGAAGCGGATTGTGGCTTTGGATTTACGGATGGGGCTCCTTTCGCTACTTCTCCTTCTTGTTACGAAAGAGAAGGGTCGCTGGTGGGTCCCTTGGTGCCACTCCGAACCACGGGGTTCCGCGGTAGGGGCCAAGCGGGGTACATTCCGGATCCGGGAGGCTTTGCAGGGAGTACGCAGGTTAGCGGAGGCCCCTGGCGTGGCCACCTTCGCTGGGCTCTCTTTGTTACTCCCACCACCCGTGCCCTGGGCGAAGCTGCCTGCAGTGACTCGTGACTCCTCACCGGGCTGGAAGGCTGCAGCGCAAGGGAGGAGAGCCCCGGGAGTCCCTAACCCGTCCTCCTCTCCAGGCCAGGGCCGGCCCTACGGGGAAGCACTCGCCACCACCTCCCCGGAGCCACCTTCTCCGCGCGACCGCGCCTTGCGGGCACGGTCGCCGCTCCCGAGACGGGGGCACGTGGGCGCGCGGAGTGCTTGGCGCTCCAGCCCCCAGCCCCCTGGCAGACCAGCCCTAACGCGCTCACCCTGCATAGCAGCCCCCCACGGCCAGAATCCCGGCTGGCGTGCGCCCCGCCCCAGGCCAGCCGCGTCGGCCCCTGCGCGCGCTCCCTCCCCTCCCCGCCCCCCGAGCGCGCCCCTCCCCTCCCGTCCCTCCCGCGCCCTACATCTCGCGCCCGGCTGAGGGGGCTCAGTCCGCGGCCACCACCACCACCGCCGCAGCTATCGCCGCCGCGCTTCGGTCTCGGTGCAGGTAGCAGCAGCCTCCGGGACAGCTGCGCTGCCGAGCATCCCTAGGCAGTAAGCTCGCTTTCTCTCCGCTCGTGCATGCCGGTCTGCCTCCCGCCCACTGGCCCGCGTCCCCAGGGAGCTCCTGCCCTCTGGCCCCGCCGCAGTCGGTCAGGGCTGCCGGGCCTTCAGGGGCCCGCTACCTGCGGCCTCTGGCCAGGGCCGCTGGGCCGGGGGTGGGGACTGAGGATGCAACGGGCTGCTAGCTTCGGGACGCCCAAAGGGGGCTCCCCTCTGGTGCCCGCTTAGGCCTCCCCTGGGCTTTCGCCAAGGTGATGGGGGGTGGGGATAGGGAGCGACTGGGGAGGGAGCGGGGTGGAGGTGGGGGAGCAGGCTCTCCACGCTCTCCTCTGCGGAATGGTGGGGAGGACGGAGGGAGGGAAGGGGGCTCTTGGTTTTCTCGCCCAGGATGTCGGGCAGTTGGGGTGGGGCGAAGTGGGGGTACCTCTTGGTTTTCTCAGTTTTCTCAACAAGGATAGCTAGCAGGGTTTGTGGGAAGCGGGTGAAGATGAAGGGGGGGCTCCCTTTGGTTTTCTTATTAAGGATGGTGGGGATTAGGGAGGGAGTGAAGGGGGAACCTTCCTTAGTTCCCTCTATGAGGATGGTGGGGGTGGGGATGCGAGGGAGTGGAGGTAACGGGCTCTCCAGGTTTTTCTACACGGGGATGCTAGGGAGGGGATGGAGGAGTGGGGGAGTGCAGGGAGAATAGGGAGGGAGCGGGTAGCCTGCTGTGCTTCTAAGTGGATGTCGTGGGGGTGGGGTGGGATGGTTGGCGAATTGAGGGGGTAGTGGTGGATTTCAGCTCCAGAGTGGAACCTAGAGAAGCTACAGGGAGGTTCTATCACGTGGGTTGATCCTTAAAAGGTAGATTTTTCAAAAACTGGAGGGTGTGACCTTTCCGTCTCAAAAAGCTTGAAATCCCTATAAGGTGCCGTCTGTTCTGGGCTCTGGGAGAGCGCTTTTGCTTTCGAAGTTTCTCTTTCTCTTCATTCCTCGCGGTCTCTTCTTATCGTCCAGGACTAGGTAGACTTTTGGAAATCAGCAAAGGAAGACTGTGTGTGGTTCGGGTTCAGTGCTATATTATTTTCTGCATTTGGGACTGCGTTTGAGTTTCTCGGGTTTGTTTTGATTTTGCCCTTTACAATAAAAACCTTGTACCAGGGAGACCCCTTGGGAAAAGAAGAGAATGCGGTTTATTAAGGGGACTCCAGGTTTGGTTTTTGAATTTCATGAAGGACAGGGGATCCGACGTTGTAGCATTTTGCTTGCCTTTCAGAAGAAGTAGAAATAGAATAAACGTCGTATGTCTTCGCTGGAAGTCCCCTATATTCATTTAAATTATTCCATCGGAGTTATCCGAGCCCCCTTTGATTTGAATTTGGAATAGGTCCAGTTTTCCTAATTGGAGCCATCATTTTGTAATTGCCTGTAATTCTTCCCTGGGTTATCAAATCTATGGCAAGCTTATAGAGCAGCAGGAATAATTTTTCTGTTATTTTGATTAAGACAGTTTTAATGTGTTTTATGTTGTTTCTTGGAAATGTGAACATTTGTAGAACAGTATAAATTTAAATTATGGGTCCCTTGGAATTTTGCAAAGCCTTTTCTTCCCCAGCTCTTCTTCTCCAGGAACAGAACCTTTCCCATTCTTTACACTGAAGAAGCAAGGGCTTCTGGGATGGTAGCTTTGCCTTTGGAAACTCATGCTCTTATTTGCTTAAGAAGAATACATATTAAAGAGGCTAAGGCCTTTAATGTGGTGAGGCTATATACTGCTTTCCCATTTTGGTTACATAAGGTTCCAATCTAGTTTTTACCTTCAGTCTTTAAAAATGCTTATTTAACATTTTTAAGAGCAAATATAATCTTTATGCAACAGGAAATTGGTCAGATAGGCCGTGATTTGTACAAACCACCTCCCAATAATTACATAGTCTAATACTACCATATAGGTTCTGTAGCCATATTTTGTTTTTGAAATTCTAAGCTACCATTCCCATATTGGGTTTTTGGAGAAGGAAAGCAGTTTTTTTTTTTTAAACCAAGTGTAGTTTTTTGAGTGAAACATTAAAAAATGCATGTAAGATTTAAATCGGTAAAAATTTCTCTTGTATCATACCAGTGTATTGGAGCTAATTTAATAAGTATCAAACTAATGAACCACTGAAATAAGATTATTACTTATTTATTGGAAATGCTAACCTGGAAATGTTTAAGTGGGAGTAGAGATTTGGGTCTCAAAGTTTAATGAAAATACATTTAAGTAAATGCTATTATATGCACCTTTTCTAATGTTAATGTGATATGCATTCTGTGTATAGGCAACGGCCTAAAAAATAGAACAGTTGAGCACAAAAGTTGAAGGTTTGAACTTCAGGGATCCACTTACACAGCAATTTTTTCCCAATAAATACCTGTTCTGTTTTCTGCCTGCCCTTGGGAGTCCGCAGATGTGGAGGGCCGAGTGTATGCATTGATCCGCACCATTTTATACAGGTGACTTGAACAAGCATTGATTTGAGTATCTGTGGGGTGTCCTGGAACCAGTCCCCTGTGGATACCCAAGAACAGCCTTTGGGGAGTCAAAAATTATACATTGATTTTTTGCCTACAGGATTTAAGTCTGATTGTTTTTTCTTTTATGAATAGAATGCTGAGAGGTAAAATCTTGTACAGAGAGAAGCGTGTTGATGGGTGGTGGGCCTCAAAAAACAGATTTTTGAGAACCCGTTGCCCTGTGGGACTGGACAGGAAAAGAAAAAGACATTTCAGAAATTCACAAATATATGATAAAATATCTTTCTAAATAGCCTTAAAGATTTAGCTAACATCCCTTTGAAAATGAATTTGCAAATCAAAATTTGTGTAAGGAATTGCCCCCTACTCCTAGAGTCTTGACATTTAAAAAAACAGTTTGTTGAAGGAACGGAAGGTACCCTTCTGAGACTGATCCCTGTGTCCCTGCCCTCCACTTCCTGATTCCCTTCTTCCCCACACCTCTCCCTTTCCCCTCCCGTGCCAGTAACATTGGCTTTTATGACCTTGTGGGAGTTGAACAAATGTTGGCACTTGGTTGAACTTATCTCTTTGGCTGCTTTCCCCAACTTTTGCTTACAAATTTTTTTTGGTTAATTGCACTTTCCAGTTGTTGGGATCTGGGGTAAAAGGGAGTTGTAATTATTTTCTCTTAAAAGAGCTTTTCTTTCAGCTGCTGTTGGATGAGGGCAAAGAAAGGTGTTTTTTGTTTTTTTGTTTTTGTCAATGGAGTATCTAATTAAGCAGAATATAGTACCATTCATGTGTTCAACAAACGTTTACTGAGTTTTACCGCCGCTGTCAGAGGCTCCGTGCTAGGTGCAGGGGTGCACAGTGGGTAAGACATGGCTTCTGCCTTCTGGTGCAGTTATTAAATCTAAGACAGAAAATGAATTTTTTATAATAATCAAGAGTTGTCCAGAGTCTTTTGGAAATTAACATAGCACTTTATATACATTAAACGTGGTTCAGTCATGCAAATAGTGGGGTCATTTTTTTTTCCAGAGAATTGTTCACTGGATACATTTTATCTCCCCTCCCCCAAATAAGACATAACTTTTCATCTTGGGTAATAATATGGTTTTTAAGTCACCTTAAGGTATGATTTTTTAAAACAAGATAAGCTTTATGTAAAATAAATAAGACAGCAGAATTCTGGGTATTTAAGTTCAGCGTTTTGTATCTCTGTATATAATAAGTGAGAAGACAGCCAGGCCAGCATTCCTTCCTGTGCCTTAAAGCATCTTCTGACAGCAAATTGGGCCAAAAAAGATTTTGCTGTGGTTAACTTTGAATTGTAGATAATAATGGGTGGTGGAGCCCAGAAGAGTGGCTAGTACTAAATAGTAGCTCCAGTAAACCTTTGCCATCCTGCAGGGCTACCTTCTGAGAATTTTGAGAATTCCCCTTTTTGGGAATAGCTCTAGACCACTGGTTTCTAACTGGGGCAGTTTCACCCCCAGAAGACATTGAACAGTGTCCAGAGGCATTTTTGGCTGCTACAACTTGGGGCTTGGCATGCCTCTGAGAGGCCAAGGATGCTGCTTTAACATTCTAGAGTGCACAGGGCAGGCTCCTCACCACCGCCCCCCCTCCCCCGCGCCAACAAAGAATGATCTGAACAAAAAAGTCATTAGCGCTGAGGTTGATGTAATTTCCTTTACAAAATGCAATAAAATGTAACTACAGGAGAGTAGAGAACAATGACAGTGCCTTGATATGACTTAAGTAGTTGGCTGAGCTCACTTTACTAGTCTTAAAAGTGACTGGTTCCCATACATGGACCTGAATAATTAAAAGACCAATAGCAGTTACCATTAATGGTAATTACTGTGTGCCAGGGACTAATGTGGTATATTCTCTTCATTTTGTAAATGAGAAACCAGGCTCAGAGTGGTAAAGGAACTTGCCTCAGGTCGCACAGCTGGTGATGGTTGGAAGTAAACATCATAAGATTGTTCACTCCTCAGAAGCTCGTTTTTAAGCACAATGTCTTATTGTATCCCTTGGGGTGTACTCTGTTCAAAATCTTAAGAAAATTAAAATTGCTACATGTCCTACATACCATGGAGCTTGCTTGAGAGTAATTAAAACCATGAATTTTAAATTTGATCCTACTTGCAGTAAGTAGCCAGGAGTAGGGGGAGAAGGGAAACCAATATTATTTGAAGGTCTACTATAATTGTAGAAAATACATGAGTTGAATTTATACCCTTTATGTAATTTTATTCTCATAGCAACTCTGCAAAGTAGTTATGCACATTTCACAGGTAAGATTAGTTAAGTAACTTGTTTAAGATTGTACAACTACAAGAGTTGGAGAGTAAGCAGCAGAGTTGGATTTTGAACTTAAGTCCCATGACTAAGCTACTATCTACTGCTCCTTCATTTAAAGCTTGGGATTGATAGAAGGGGTGAGTTGAGGCGTGGGCTGCAGAGAGGTGAGTAACCGGTCCTATAGAACAGTAATTGCAGAGATAATGTGTTGTGGGTGCTGGATTAAATTCATGTAGAGAATGAAGAACTGAGTGCAACATGGAATTTGTTCTGCAGATGTACCCGAAGTAGGCCTGTCACTGTCATTTTGGAGAACTCCATTTTCTGTTACTTGAATTTTTTGAACACGTATTTGGTAACTGTAAAACTGGAAGTTACTGAATTATGTTTGGATCCTTTCTGCAATTCACCTTCTATCTTTCCTCAAGCTGTCTCATGTAGAACTTAGTAATGGCAATGCTTGGTTCTGTTGTCTTTTAAACATTTGTTTCTTTTCTATGGACATTGTTTTTATAAAAAAGTCATCAAATTCATATTTGTGTTTTTCATATGGGGGGTGTGTTTTGTTTTGACAGCTAATATTTAACTTTTGATGTGTTGTGTTTTAGAGCATAAAAAGAGGAAAAATAAGAAACAGCCCATTAGCAATTATATTTTGTCTGGCAAGCTTTTTGTGGGTAGAAGAAGGACCTCATGTTTCATTTCATTTACTTTAAATTGGAAAGGAATTTTAACCATGATTCTTAAGGGCTAGGATGCTGGGGGAGGGACAGGGGGAAGAAATGTTATTTAGATAAAATGCACATTTTGATTTCCATGCAGGACTGTGAACCATAGATTTTTTATTGTAATAATGGTGTCCTGATTCTGAGTACAACAGTCAGCCGCTTGGGTAATCAGCCACTGTGTATAGGCACTCATTGTGATACTGTCTGATTTTTATGACCCACACCCCAATGATTTCAGAATCAACTTGAGAGATCTGATCAAACTTGTGAGAATACACTAATATTTTTGAATATCTAACTTTTTAATGGTAAGAATGGTACTTCTTCACTGTAGGGAAATTCAGAAAATAAAGAAACAGCTAAAGAAGAAAATCAACATTGGTTATAATCCACCACCCAGAAATTAGTGACAGTGTTTTGTAGTTCTTTTTAAAATGCAGTGATTAAAAAAAAAATGATAGACTCAAGTCCTTTGCAAAATCTCCAAACTATAAGCGTAGTCTAAGTTATTTTTTTAACTTTATCAAAACATTTTCTGGGCCCGGCTGGTGTAGCTCAGTGGATTGAGCGCGGGCTGGGAACCAGAGGGTCCCGGTTCGATTCCCAGTCGGGGCACATGCCTGGGTTGCGGGCCAGGTCCCCAGTGAGGGCCATGTGAGAGGCAACCATACATTGCTCTTTCTCCCTCCCTTCTCCTCTCTCTGAAAATAAATAAATAAAATCTTTAAAAAAAACACATTTTCTGAATTAGTGTTGCGTCTCTAGATAGAAGTCATGGTCATAAGGAGTGAAATGAGAACGCTGCTGGGGAGTTGGAGAACTATCCTGTGGCTTCCTCGGTAATCTCCTTAAAATTTCCTCCTCCAACTTGAGTGATAGAATTTCATTGCTAGAAGGGGCTATCAGTCCCCACCCCCCTCATTTTACAGATGAGGAAAAGGAGGCTCAAATAGGTCAAGCACCTGATCCAGGGTCATATAACGTGAGTTCCGGTTTGAAGTTGTGTAGATTCTTCATAGTAGGTAAGTTTTTATTTTCTAATTACAAACTTCTCACAGTCAAGAACTCTTTGTTTGCCTGGCCTTCAAAAGAATAGCTATTATGGTGGAAGTATAATACTATACTAAAGGGTACCAAAAAGTCCAAGTATTTCCTCCTTTCAGAAAATGATCAAAACGGTTGTAAGCAGTACAGGAATTTTTCATATAATTTGCCTTATTGAAATTGAAGATTAGTAATGGGAAACTCCTTTTGTGCATCTGGCCCTCAGTTTAATTTTCCCTGGCCTGTGGGCAAGTACCAATGCATATCAAACATGCCTCTGGTCACAGAAATGAAAAACAACTTTATAGGAGTCTTTACACATGGGAGTCTGGAAGGCCACAATTTAGAGCTACTGTTGCACAAATTTATTATTTTTCCTTTATAAAATGAGATACCTGTTAAAATTGTGGGAAAGAAATTTTTAAAACTGCATCTGCTTCCAAATTTAGGTAGGAAGTTAAGAAATTGCAGCAAATGCCGGCAGTGTGGCACCAGTAACACACGTGTAATTGCTGTTTTAATTTGGCACTATTCAAAAGTTCTTCGGCTTTCCTGCCTGTCTTTCCCTGCCCTCTGTCTCTCTCTGTAAATGTGCGGCTCACTCTCTGTCTTTGTGTCTCCTTTGCCTGTGTGTCTGTCTCACTCTTAGGGTGACATTTTTTGGTGCAGCTCACTCTGTCCACTATCCTTTTTCTGGTTCTCAGTGTATCCACATTGTCATGTTCATCTGCTGCTGGGTCCCCCTCACCCCAGTCACCAGTGTTACACTTATCCCAACCTGGACTGGGCCAGGTCCTTTTTCAGCCTAGGATGGGCAGGGAAACTGCTCTCCAGAGCAGGTGTGCACCTAGAACGAGTGTCGCTTGATACAGAAATACCACTAATAGAAGAAAATAAAACAAAATATGATCAGAGATGACATCGGCCACATACACAGGGTGAGGCAAAAGTAGGTTTACAGTCGTGAGTATATGAAACAGAGAGTTTGTTTTTGTATTATTACTTATCAATTATTGCATTATTTTCCATAACAACTGTAAACCTGCTTTTGCTGAACCCTGTACATGTAAACCTGTGAATACAAAATCATCTGTTCTGTACAGTGAGGGCCCCAGGAAATGCTAAAGCTATGTGAAATAGTGATTATGGATACCATTGCTAAGGGCTTACTGTTTGAACGAATGAGGAAATTTTACCCTTGCCTAGGGGTGTGCTCTTAAGTAGTTTTTGTGCCTGTTTCTCCTTATTGTCTGTTGGTGAGTGTGTGCATTGTCAGGAGCAACCGGCTCTTAACATGCTTCCTGTAGCACACTGCGTGCTTCTTAGAAAATGGGTGTTACCTTCTGCGTTTAAACTAATGAGACTTGCTTGTAGTTTATTTTTCAACTACTGTAGGTAGAAAATGCACAGATAGAAAATATATGTGTACTGTTTTTTAATGTATTTAAACCTACAAAAGTAAAAGAACAATCAGTATAAGCTTTTTTTAAAAGATTTTATTTATTTATTTTTAGAGAGAGGGGAAGGAAGGGAGACAGAGAGGGAGAGAAACAGCAATGTATGGTTGCCTCTCACATGGCCCTCACTGGGGACCTGGCCCGCAACCCAGGCATGTGCCCTGACTGGGAATCGAACCGGGACCCTCTGGTTCCCAGCCCGCGCTCAATCCACTGAGCTACACCAGCCAGGGACAATCAGTATAAGTTTTTGTACTCAGCTCTTTAGTGCTTGCAGAATTTATATTTTATTTACTCACATAAAAAGTCTCTGGATTTAAATATACTCCAAGATACAAAATGACCCATGGATACTCTAATCACAAGAATTTATAGTATCCACAAGGTTTTACATATACTTTTCAATACTGAGGAAATTATAGATGAGGATACAGAGACTTTTTTTTACCATCAAGGTTGTTTTGACAAGAATGATACAAAACTAAATTTCTGTGCTTGATTAATTAATACGTTTTGTCATTCACTTTCAATTTTAGAGTGTGGATAAGGCTGCTTGACTCCTGTCAAGTTTAAAATGTGTGATTTATTAGGAAGGCATTACACATCATTCTTGCTTGTGAAACTGATTGTTAGCATCTGCCTATAAACATAATCAATCATCTGGGCTCTCGTATGACCAGGTAAACTAAAGTAACAGGTGCCCCCCCTAGGTTTCCTAGAGACCAAAGAATACACACAGAGATACACATACATGAATTATAAAGTCTCAAAGATTTTCTATCACTAAGTCATAGTAGTGGATTTAGATATCTGAATTAACAAAATTTTGTGTTTCAATATTTTCTAAGAAGTACCCTGTAAAGAAATTGTGCTTTTAAAAATACTTGAAATGATAAAATAAAATCCTCAGCCTTCTGGAAGCTAAGGAGAAACTAAGTTCCTGTCAAACATTCTACATCTCTAGATGGCAGAGTCAATTCAAATTTTCAGATCCTAGGACCATTCCCTCCTAGGCCACAGGAAGACAGGAAGCTCTGCCTTTGTGTGTGTGTGTGTGTGTGTGTGTGTGTGTGTGTTCAAAATGTTTATAAAGAAATTGAATTTGGTTGATAGACAACTTGTAGTATTATTAAAAGTCTCATGAGTTTCAAAGCCAAAACCAAAAGTGATGGTGGTCACAAATTTAGGATTTGATGTTGAAATATTCTTTCAAATGCTGGTTGCAGGTAAGCAGCAATTCTTTGTTTCATGAGTGGCCCCTGGGACTCTGCTAAGCTCATCCATACTGCGACTTGGCTCAAGATTTTTATATGACCTTGCCCTAAACCTGCCTCACTGATGAGTACCCTAAAAGCAGAAGGGTTGATATTTGGAAGTATTATACTCAACCAGCTAGAGAAAGAAACATATAAGTGAAAGGGTAGAAAATGTGCCTTAAAAGAGACAGAGCTTCAGTAACCACTATGCTGTACACCTGAAGCTCTGCCTCTTTTTAAGGAAGGAACTGGGGAGGAATTTTCTGTGTAGTAAGCACACCTAACCACACTCAGGAAAGAAACCAAGCAGCTAAACTAATAGCTGGTGAAAGTTTATATTTGCATCTATAGCAGTGATTTTCAACCTTCCTTCCTCTCATGGCACACATAAACTAATTACTAAAATTCTGTGGCACGCCAAAAAATATTTTTTTTGCTGATCTGACAAAAATAGGTATAATTTTGATTCATTCACACTGGATGGCTATTGTTATGTTGCCTGTTGTCATTTTTTTTATGTGACAGTTTAAGGGAAAGGAGGTCAGTGCCCCTGACTAATAATTAGGTATTGTATGTTTTATTTATTTATTTTTTAAATATATTTTATTGAGTATGCTATTATACTTGTCCCATTTCCCCCCCTTTAATCCCCTCCAGCCTGCACGCCCCCTTCCACCCATATTCCCCCCCTTTAGTTCGTGTCCATGGGTCATATACATTAGTTCTTTGGCTTCTACATTTCCTATAGTATTCTTAACCTCCCCCTGTCTATTTTCTACCTACCGTTTATGCTACTTATTCTCTGTACCTTTTCCCCCTCTCTCCCCCTCCCACTCCCCTGCTGATAACCCTCCATGTGATCTCCATTTCTGTGGTTCTGTTCCTGTTTTACTTGTTTGCTTAGTTTGCTTTTGCTTTTGTTTTAGGTGTGGTTGTTAACCAATGTGAGTTCATTGTCATTTTACTGTTCATATTTTTTATCTTCTTTTTCTTAGGTATATCCCTTTAACATTTCATATAATAAGGGCTGGGTGGTGATGAACTCCTTGAACTTGACCTTATCGGAGAAGCACTTTATCTGCCCTTCCATTCTAAATGAAAGTTTTGCTGGATAGAGTATTCTTGGATGTAGGTCCTTTCCTTTCATGACTTGGTATACTTCTTTCCAACTCCTTCTTGCCTGTAAGGTCTCTTTTGAGAAATCAGCTGACAGTCTTATGGGAACCCCTTCGTAGGTAATCGTCTCCATTACTCTTGCTGCTTCTAAGATTCTCTCCTTATTTTTAATCTTGGGTAATGTAATTATGATGTGCCTTGGTGTGTTCCTCCTTGGGTCCAACTTCTTTGGGACTCTCTGAGCTTCCTGGACTTCCTGGAAGTCTATTTCCTTTGCCAGATTGGGGAAGTTCTCCTCCATTTTGTTCAAATAAGTTTTCAATTTGTTGCTCTTCCTCTTCTCCTTTTGGCATCCCTACGATTCGGATGTTGGAACGTTTAAAGATGTCCTGGAGGTTCCTCAGCCTCTCATTTTTTTGAATTCTTGTTTCTTCATTCTTTTCTGGTTGAATGTTTCTTTCTTTCTTCTGGTCTATACAGTTGATTTGAGTCCCAGTTTCCTTCCCATCACTATTGGTTCCCTGTACATTTTCCTTTATTTCACTTAGCATAGCCTTCATTTTTTCGTCTAATTTGTGACCAAATTCAACCAATTCTGTGAGCATCCTGATTACCAGTGTTTTGAACTGTGCATCTGATAGGTTGGCTATCTGTTTGTCCCTTAGCTGTATTTTTTCTGGAGCTTTGATCTGCTCTTTCATTTGGGCAATTTTTTTTTCCCTCAGTGTGCATGTTACTTTAAGGGGCGGAGCCTTAGGTGTTCACCAGGGCGGGGTAACCCACGTGGTTGCGTGATGCTGTCTGAAGGGGAGGGGTGTGAAAGGGGACAGTGGCGTTTGCCCCGCTGTCTGCCAGCTTTTAGTCACTTCCCCCGCTACCCACAAGCAAATTGGGCCCTTGTGTGCTGATTCCTGGGTGGGCAGGTTTGTGTATGTTCTAGGACCCTGTGGGTCTCTCCAATGAACTCCTCTGTGAGCCTGGGAGTTTCTCCTGCTGCCTCCTCAGCCGCCTCAACCCCCTCAGGTGTTTTCAATCAGTGGCTTGAGGCTTTATTTCCTGGAGCTGGAGCCCTGGGTTGCAAGGTTTGTTTTGCTCTCCAGCTGTTCCTCCTGGTTTATCTGCACGCGAATGTGGACCTACCCTGTCTACCAGCCATGGCCTTGCCGCAAGCCCTCTCCGCCCAGCTCAGCCCCACTTCCCGGTTTGGATGAACATGTCTTCTTTAACTCCTTGGTTGTTGGACTTCCATACAGTTC